>SJYT01073021.1:95921-244465 GCA_006410635.1 Cephalophus harveyi | reverse complement strand
GGCGGGGGGGGGGGGGGGGGGGGGGGGGGGGGGGGTGGGGGGGGGGGGGGGGAGGGGGGGGGGGGGGGGGGGGTGGGGGGGGGGGGAGGGAGGTAGTGGTTACAATATCTTTTAATTGATTTTTTAAGCAATAGTTATTAGGAAACAATAAATCTACATAAAGACCTGGACTTCAGTCTGCTCGTTAATAGGCAGGAAAGAAAGATGGAGAGAGGGATCTGGATGGGAAGAGAAAGGAAGGAAATAGGAAAGAAGGGAAAGAAAAAGGAGAAGCATGGAGTGAAGAGAAGGAAGCAGGTCGAGGAGAAATGAGAAGGGGGGTTATGGGCAAAGGGGAAGAGGAAGCAAGACTGAAAGTCTAGAATAAGGAAGTGAGTGCCTGACCAGGACAAGGGAGTGGCCGGAAATGTGGTTCGGAAGTGGTCTAGCTGGGCAAAGACCTTTCTTGCGAGGTGCTGAATTTACGTTGTATCCAATAGGTGGCACCAATCTCCTGAGTCTATAGCCATTAAAGGAGCCTCTGCGCCTGGGCCTGTCTGTGTTCAGAGCCACTCCTTGCCTTTTAGCTCCTTTGAAATGCAGCCTGCTGGTGTCTTCTCCGGGCTCCTCTGCCAGCCGCTCTCAGTGGACTGTGGCCGTTGGAAGGTCCAGGCAGGAGGGGAAGCAGGGAGAGGCCGGCGCACTGCTCCCTCTTTTTCCATCTCAGGTGGCACCTCCAGCAGCAGGTGCAATTTCTTCACGGCTCCAACTCCTACGCGAGGGCCCCCAAGTGTTCCAGCTCCCACTAGTGACTGGGGATTTGGACCACCATCTTCTCTAGTGCTTTCGTCCTGAAAGTGAGGGTGACGTTCTGTTGCTGCTCATCGTGGAGTCTAGCTTTCCAGCCCCCTACCACCAGTTTCCTGCATCAGATTCCCGCTGTGGTAAACGCCTGTTTCTATTTTCCTCCTTAGTCCCTGATGAATACAGGTAGGAGAACACATTCTCCCCACTGCTCTGGTTTCCATGGAGAGGGATTTTCTTCTCATCACTCTTGGCATCTCTCCCTACCCCTGACCTCTGCTCATGGAAGTTACATACACTGAATCACCTGGTTAGTGGATGACAGCATTTGGTCCATGTTTCTGTTTGGGCGCATCTCTCCTGGTGGAATTGGAGTGTGAATTTTAGCACACTCTAGTTATTGGTAAGCTCTGTCCTCCCATATATGTGCTCAGTCGCTCAGTCATGTCTGACTCTTTGTGACCCCATGGACTGTAGCCCTCCAGGCTCCTCTGTCCATAAGATTTCCCAGACAAAAATACTGGAGTGGGTTGCCATTTCCTTCTCCAGGGGATCTTACTGACCCAGGGATCAAACCCATGTCTCCTGCATTGCAGGCAGATTATCACTGAGCCACCAGGGAAATCTTCCCGTGTAGCCTCTTCTGTAAGTTTGATGTTTGAATCTTCATCAGTCTAATTCCTGAGTCTGAATTGGTTCCCAAGGCCAGGACAATTGTGGGGTGTATATATATATACATTATATACATTATATTATATATATAATATATATATTATATATATATGGAAAGTGAAAGTGATAGTCACTCAGTCATGTCCAACTCTGCGACCATATGGATTGCAGCCTGCCAGGTTCCTCTGTCCATGGAATTTTCCAGGCAAGAATATTGGAGTGGGTTGCCCTTTCCTTCTCCAGGGGATCTTCCAAACCCAGGGATCGAACCCAGATCTCCTACATTGCAGACAGATTCTTTACCTGGCCAAAAAAGTTCACTTGGACCTTTCCATAACATCATATGGTAAAACTCAAACCAATTTTTTTGACCAACTCAATATAGGCTGCCTAAAACTACAGCAGTAACCAGGAGATTAGATTTGTGCGACAGCTACCTTTTGGCCAAAAGAAACTTACCACCACCATCCCTCCACCCTGAGTCTGGCTTACTAGGGGAGGCCCTTTCCCCACCTTCTCTCCCCTAACATGTTCTACTTTCAGCTCCTTGGGGACCTATGAAGACTATGACATAGATCCAGAAGTTCAATATCAAGAGCAGGTAATCATGAGGCATGCCAGCTCTGTGTGTGTGTCACACATGGAGTTCACAGGGCCCCCTCCTCCAAAGTGCCCATTGCCTGGCTTAATACTCTGTTGTCCCCGTCTTGAAATTCATCTTCTAACAGAGTGATTTGCATTTTACCCTGGACCCCTCAGACTTTGTAGCCTGTCCTGATGCTACCTGCCCTCCCTCTTGGGGTGCACTTTTTGGAAGGGTAGGTAAGCCCTGGCCATCCAAACTTCTTGGGATTCAGAGCCCAGCAGCACAGCCAAACGCATGCTGTTTTCCAGGTGGACAGCAGGGGACAGCAAACTACCACTTAACAGTTTCTCATCCAGGGGGACTAGGGTTTGAAGCCAACTTTCCAGAATGTTTATGGGCTGCGAGGCTGTGGGTGCTGTCGGTTGTCTGTCTCCTTGTTTCTATCTTTGAAAATCAGAAACTCTTGAGCCCCACCTTAGGCGAGGTGGCGCCAGGCATTCTGCTACTCCTGTCTGTACTGAGAGCAGTGCCCTATGCCTTGCTGCTCCTGCCAATGGTCAGACCTGCTGGGATGAGCCTGCCCTGGGGTCTGGCACAGGGTCTTCCAGAGATGACCTCTGACCCTTAGAGCACGCTGTCCAGGGCTCTATTTTCATGTGCATTTATTTATTTATTGTTAGAGTATAATTGCCTTTCAGTGTTACTTTCTGTACCGACCCAGATGAAGTCCCTTCAGGTGGAGTCTTGGCCCCCTTACCGTTCCTGCTGCCTTATTACTGACCTCACTTTAGGCCTCACAGTTTACCTCGTAATACGACCCTGGGGGCCTGAAGATTTTCTTAAACCAGATGTGTATAAGAGACAGCCCCACCCTTATCCCACCCCTGTAGTTCATCACCGAGCACCAAGCTGAGTCATTTGCATTTTCTCCTAGGACACTAGCCTCAAAATTTAACTTGATATAATTTCTCCACAGGTTACACAGCTACGAAGTAAGAAAATTTGGATTTGAACCCTGTTCTACTTGGATTCAAAAAGGCACCCTCTTTTCACAGGTTTATTATGCCCCTACAAAAGTGAAAAAGGAAAATACCTTTTTTTTTCTTGCCTCTGCTTTGTCAGATGGAAACAAGTTCCCCCAGGCTATGTCCCCGCCCTCTCCCAGGCACAGGCAAGGCTGCAAACAGGAAACTGCTCATCCATCCAAGGTCTGTGACCTGGATTGCATCTCTCATCAAGCAAAGAAAGAACTTTTAAAATTTCTTTCTGTTTCTTTTTTTTAAGCAATAATCCAATTGCTCACTCTGCTCTCTCCTGTTGTTCTCAGGAGAAGCTCAATATTGATTCAGCCCAGTGAAAACTAGCTTTAGGAAACACTCCTCATTCCCAGTCAACTTCTGATTTATGTAAATTGCCGGGGTTCCCAGGTGGCGCTAGTGGTAAAGAACCCATCTGCCAATGCAGGAGACATATGAGGAGATGTGCGTTTGATCCCTGGGTTGGGAAGAACCCCTGGGGGAGGGCATGGCTACCCACTCCAGTATTCTTGCCTGGAGAATCCCATGGACAGAGGAGCCTGGCAGGCTACGGTCCACAGGGTCACAAAGAGTCAGACACAACTGAAGCGACTTAGTAGTAGCAGTACGTAGAGGACTTTGCAGCCTCATAAGGCAACTCCCAAAACACACAGGTGTCAAAATAAGACAGAGCTAAAATTTGTCATCATCAATGAACATGTCCTGATCCAGGGACTGTGAACTCAAATACACAGCAGGAGCAGACAGCCATCCTGAATGAGAAGAGCATGACAGATGTGAGAGGTGGAGCATACTTTATTGATGGGCAGTCACAATAAAAGAACAAAACAAAAACCCATCGCTGTACTGCCTTGCCCTTCTGAGGAATGAGAGTCATTAACTGGTGTGCTGCTTAACTTTGCCTTGGTAGCTGGAGAATGCAGGACTGAATGGATAGCAGTGGTAACAGTGTAAGAGAGCAGTACTCTGCAGCGGCTAGGCTGAGGGCTCTAGAATCGGAATTCCAGCTCTGATTTATCAGACTGATGATGGGTCTTTTGAAAATTTATTTGAAAGCAAGTATTCTGCTCCAGCAAAAGAGGCTGCTGCATTTGCTGTTTAAATAACTTCTGTGTCATGCTTTCCCTAAGCCCACTCAGATGCTTTTGGAAGAGAGGGAATATATTTAAAATTTATAAACAAAAAAAAAAAAAAGAGGAAAAATGCCCCCCTTTTGGTCTCTGTAAGGCGGGGAGAGAGCGGATCTGGCCCTGAGTCACTGGCATAAAGAGAAGGTTGTGCTTCTTACACCAGGGGGAAGATGCCCAGGGACTTCCTTGAATTTCCCAGAGAGGCGAGTCCTGTTATAAGCCCCTACCCCAACACCAACCTCTATAAATGTGCGAAGGGGTTTCTGCTAGGTTCCCACAGTGTGGGAGCCCTCCAGGGTGGGACCCCACACAGCAAGCTGGGCCCTCCCCTGCTGTGCTCGGTGGGAGCCAAGAGGCCTTTTAGCAAAGGATTACAGGTCCAACTTGGATGGATGGACTTTCTTTGGGACAGGGCATCAGTGTGGCTGGGAAAGTCCTGAGCTGGTATGATCCAGGGCACTGCAGGGACTTCTGGAAGAGAAGCGAATCCCTCCTCCTCCAGTACCCCATGGGTTGGACAAAAAACCTCTCTCCAGCACAAACTTTGTCCCTCTTTTTCCTCTTCATGATGTTGGAGAAGACTCCTGAGAGTCCCTTGGATTGCAAGGAAAGGAGATCAAACCAGTCAATCCTAAAGGAAATCCACCCTGAATGTTCATTGGAAGGACTGATGCTGAAGCGGAAGCTGCAATACTTTGGCCACTGATGCAAAGAACTGACTCATTGGAAAAAGACCCTGATATTGGGAAAGACTGAGGGAAAAATGAGAAGGGGGTGACAGAGGATGAGATAGTTGGATGGCATCACCGACTCAAAGAATGTGAGTCTGAGAAAACTCCAGGAGATAGTGAAGGACAGGGAAGCCTGGCATGCTGCAGCCTATGGGGTCGCAAAGAGCTGGACATGACTGAGTGACTGAACCAACAACAAGAAAAGAAAGCAAATCAAGGAGGTCCTCTTCCTGGGTGTCCCAAGCCCTGACTCCAAACTCCTGCACAAGAATCAGCCTCATGCTGGGGGGCGGGAGGCGGCACACTTTTGAGAAAGCCCAGGATTTCAACAGGTCTGACAGGCAGCAGACCGAGGTCACCCACAGTACCAGTTCTCGGTGACCAGGTTGCCCTATATTGTCTACAACTTCATGGGATACTAAGTAGATACACATATTTTAAACCTTAGAGCCAGATTTCAAAGATACTTTGCATGTTGTTCTACAGTTCAACTAGAAAATTCATCTTTTTTGTAGCTGTGCATATAGCTGTTTGTGAAGCAGTGTGAAAAGCCAGATTTATCAAAGCAGTTATCACATGAAAACTTTAGAGGCTGCCTCCAATCCTTTCTGGCTGGATTGAAAATCCATAGATACATGAAAATGTAATTAAACTGTTATCACAAAATGTAGATCAGTGTCAGTTCCAAGACAAGAACTCTGAAAAGTGATTTATGCAGAGGAAGGCGAGTGGTAAGATCACAGGGAGCTAAGGCCTGGATTTCTAGATTCTGAGGTGAGATATCTAAAGTACTGGGTTGGGTCCTGAATTCATCCACTCTCAAGCTATAATCTAAGAGTCCCAGTCTGTCTGTGGGTGGCCTGGAGCAGACTGGGGAGTTGGATGAGGCCAAATCCCTGAAGAGAAGGGGGACTTGAAGGCAAACTGAAATTCCCCTGCGGAGAGACGGCTATTCTCACCACAGAAAAGGAGAGCTTAAGAACTTGACCTTTGACTCTTCCCTTCCTGCTCTTTCTCCTTCAGCCTCTTTCCCCTCCCCACCCTCTCTGAAGCTCCGACGGGGTTTGGGTGGCTTTTGTACCCGCCTTGGCCTCTCAGCACTGTGCCTGTGCGCTCAGGAGCCACCTCAAGTGGGAACTCAGTCTTGCCTTGGCCATGACACCCCTCTCGCCCACCTCTAATTTAATCATTGTTTCTTCCTTTGAGAAATATTTCTATGTATTTATTTCTATTCTTTTTTTCAAATTCTTTTCACATTTAGGTTATTCTAGACTACTGAGCCGAGTTTCCTGGGCTATACAGTAAGCCCCTGTTGCTGTGGGCTTAGTCACTCAGTCGTGTCCGACTCTTTGTGACTCCATGGACTGTAGCCCACCAGGCTCCTCTGTCCACGGAATTCTCCAGGCTAGAATGCTGGAGTGGGTAGCCATTCCCTTCTCCAGGGGATCTTCCCCACCCAGGGATCAAACCCAGGTTTCCCACATTGCAGATTCTTTACTGTCTGAGCCACCAGAGAAACCCAGAGAAATTGTGCTGTGGCTTATTTGCTCAGTCATGTCTGACTCTTTAAGTGCTTGCTGGTTATCTGTTTTAAATACAGCAACAGCTATATAGCCCCCAGTAGAGCATCAGGGGCTTCCCTTGTGGCTCAGCTGGTAAAGTGCAATGTGGGAGACCTGGGTTCGATCCCTGGGTTGGGAAGATCCCCTGGAGAAGGGAAAGGCTACCCACTCCAGTATTCTGGCCTGGAGAATTCCATGGACTAAGTCCACGGGGTCGCAAAGAGTCTGATACCACTGAGCGACTTTCACTTTCACTTCAGTTTCAATGTGTACAAGAAATATTTTCTGAATTTCTGTACCACGAGTACTCTTTTAAACTTGAACCTGTACACAGACTAGTCAAACCTGGGAATTCTTGGTGATCGACCGACCCAGATGAAGTCCCTTCAGGTGGAGTCTTGGCCCCCTTACCGTTCCTGCTGCCTTATTACTGACCTCACTTTAGGCCTCACAGTTTACCTCGTAATACGACCCTGGGGGCCTGAAGATTTTCTTAAACCCCAGGAGAGAACTGGCACTTGCCGGGCACTTAACTGGAGGAACCAGACTCTGCAGCCTCCCTGGAGGCATTGTCCCCACAGCGGGATGTCTCATAGGGAAGGACTCAGTGTCACATGCTCATTGTGCAGCATTTCAGGAAATATTTATTAAAAGAAAAAGCAATCTCTACAACAGAGGTGGGAGGGGGTGCAGGACCCCAGCTTTTGGCTCCCGGCTGCTTTGGAGGTGGTGGTGAGGAGGAGGAGGCTCTGCTGAGTTGGCTGGGAGGCTGGGGCATGCCTCACTGCACTGTCTTTCCTGGATGGATTCCTTCCAAGAAGCCCTCCACCTGAAGCCTGGGCTGCAGCACCTCTACACTCCACCTGCCTGTGATCCTGTCCAACCTGGGAGGATGAGCCAGAGAGTAATCTACAAGTCGGCTCCCCTGACATGGGCTCTGGCAAGTCCTGGCGGGTGTCTGTTGGCTTGGGGTGGGGGAGTAGCCCTGGCTGGTGCAGCCGCTGAACACCTGCGGGTACCACAACTGTCCCCAGCCCTCCCTCGCCTGCAATCTCCCGCTGGATCTCGCGTTCCAGCTCAGAGGCAGGGGAGAGAGATCAGACAGAAAATTCCAGGGGCTGAAAATTCCTCCCACGAGGACCTTCCCGCCCCCCACCCTTGTCAATGAAGCAGAAATTTTAACTCTTCAGGGCAAATTTTCAAAGCTGAGTAACTACCTATTACACCCTTAAATCCTGTTATTTGTTAACAGCATTTGAATGAGTAACTTACTCCTATCGCTTTGAACGTGTATCTTTTAATAGGTGAGCAGGGGCGATTAGAGATGAAAAGTACCTATGAGATGCCTACCGCAATGCCAGAGGCTGTTTGGAACTGGCATTCCAAGGCTGTTGAAAATGATTTAAAAAAAAATTTTTTTTTAATGTGGACCATTTTTAAGGTCTTTATTGAATTTGTTACAATTCTGCTTCAGTTTTGTTACATTTCTTTGGTTGGTTTTTGGCCACAAGGCAGGTGGGAGCTCAGCTGCCCAACCAGGGTTTGAACCTGCCCCCCTGAACTGGAAGGCAAAGTCTTAACCACTGGAGCACTAGGGAAACCCTGAAAATTAATTTTTTTTAAAAAAATGTAGAAGGTGGGTGCCTTCAAGAGGAGAGGAGACAAGGAGGATATCCATGTGGTAGAAAGATTTAGGGACCACCCGCTGACCACTCTATGCTTGCTGCAAGACCTGTGATCACCAGTCTCAGACCCAGGCGAGTGCTATGTACTTCCCCTGGATTTTCTGGGCTGTTAGAGGCTTTCAGGGTAGAACAGGGGTGTGAATTGAAAGAAAAGCTTCTGAAAGCACCCTCGGGGGTCTCCCCCTTGATCACTCTTGCAGAAGGCAGCCTTTTCCCAGTAATGACCTCAAACTCCCAACCACCCTGCTAATGCTGAGCTTGGCTGCAGAAACTCTGGAACTAACGGATGTCTTTGGTGATGCCCAGGGCCCTCCAACGCAGAAGGCAATGGCAACCCACCCCAGTACTCTTGCCCAGAAAATCCCACGGACAGAGGAGCCTGGAAAGCTCCAGTCCATGGAGTCGCAAGGAGTCGGACACAACTGAGTGACTTTGCTTTCACTTTTCACTCTCATGCACTGGGGAAGGAAATGGCAACCCACTCCAATGTTCTTGCCTGGAGAATCCCAGGGACAGCGGAGCCTGGTGGGCTGCCGTCTATGGGGTTGCACAGAGTCAGACACAACTGAAGCGACTTAGCAGTAGCAGAAGGCCCTCCAAGATGGACGCTTCCAAGCATGCTGAAGTCCTGCTTCCCAGATGAGGACTGCAAAGCCATCCACAGAGAAGAGGTGTTCACTGCAGGCAAAGAAGGAGCTCACTGAATACCTGAGACCCCACCGAGCTCAGAACTCAGCTCAGAGCAAGAGGCAACTCGGTGTACATCAGTGGGTTCTCCAAACTGGTTGCACCGGAGAATCAATGTAGTGTTTTTTTTTTTAAATCCTAATGCTCATTCCACCCTTCCCCCTCAACACACACACAGATGCACAATACCCAATGCATCAAAATCTCTGAAGGTAGGACCCAAACACCAGTCACTTTTCAAGTTTTTCAGATAATTCTACCAAGCAGCCAAGTTTGAGAAGTAGTCATATCAAGTGCTCGAGATGATTCTGAGACTCTGGGGCCCAGTGGGAAGGGAAAAGAATGCTAACCAGCTTCTGTTTGGAAAAGAAGGTAAGTGCTCAAGCAGAGGAGGAGACAAGGAGGATATCCATGTGGTAGAAAGATTTAGGGAGGACCTGCTGACTACTCTGTGCGTGCTCCAGGACTCGTGCTCACCAGTCTCAGACGCAGGCAAGTGTTACGTGCTGCCCTCCTCAGAATCCTCCTTCCTTTCCTATGAAAGTTATGATATCCTTCGGGGGTAGAAACAGTTCCACTTCTTCCTTTGAAAGCTTAACTAGCTTAACTTTCTTTTTCAAGTAAACTTGACTTTGGATGTCAAATGTTTTATAAAACTTTTTTTGGAAGTAATTTCAAATTTTACAGAGATATTTCGAGAATGATACATATAACCCTTGTATACTCTTTATCCAGAGTCACTGATCATTAATATTTTGCCATATTTGTTCATATATTATATATATATACACACACATATGATATATATATATACATATACACACATGTATATATCTCTATATATACCAATGCACTCATGTACATACACAACCTCTGTATATGTGTATACACATATATATGTCCTTTGTATGTATTTTTTTCTGAACCATTTGAGGGTTAGTTGCATGTATCATGCCCCTTCTCTATGCCTGGTACCCCTTTATCTTTAATAGTTCAATGTTATTTCCTAAGTCATGCATGAGGTTTTTTGAAAATATGAGGCATACTCCTGCCTCAGGGCCTTTGCACTTGCTTGTAATTCTGTTCTCCTATGATCTGATTGACTTATCTTTCACTTTGTTAATGCCTTTATTCAAATGTTAACCTCCCACCCCCATTCCTCCTCTGTTCTCTAGGAGGTTACTCCTCATGCATTTATCCCCCTCCTCCACATCTGAATGGGCTTTGGCAGTTTCACAACAGTCTTAGCCCACTTATAGTTTATGGAAGATTGGGAACCCAAATTTCTAACTTCTCCCTTTAATTCCTGTCTGCAAATCAGCCAATAGTTCTGGAACTTTTCTCACTCTCACTTTTTAAAAAATTGAAGTATAGTTGATTTAAATGTTGTACCAATCTCTGCTGTACCATGAAGTGACTCAGTTTACACAGATTACATTCTTCTTTAAATATTCTTTTCTATTATAGTTTATCCGAGGAGACTGGATATAGTTCTCTGTACTGTACAGTAGGACCTTTTTGTTTATCCATTCTAAATGAAAGAGTTTGCATCTACCAGTCTCAAATTTCCAGTCCATCCCTCTCCCTAACCTCCCCCATTGCAAACACAAGTTTGATCTCAATGTCTGTGAGCCTATTTGTAGATAGGTTCATTTGTGCCATATTTTAGATTCCACATATAAGTGATATCATTTGGTATTTGTCTTTGTCTGACTTCGCTTATTATGATAATCTCTAGTTATATCCATGTTGCTGCAAATGGCATTCTTCTGTTCTTTTCATGGCTGAGCAGTATTCCATTGTGTGTGTGTGTGTGTGTGTGTGGGCGTGTGTGTGTATGTCCCACATCTGTATCCATTCATCTGTTGATGGACATTTACGTTTTTTCCATGTCTTGGCTGTTGTGAATAGTGCTGCTGTGAGCACAAGGGGCATGTATCTGTTTGCATTATAGTTTGTCTGGGTATATGCCCAGGAGTGGGATTGCTGGATTATACGGTAATTCTATTTTTAGTTTTCTGAGGAAACTCCATACTGTTTTCCATAGTAGCTGCACCGGCTTACATTTCCACCAACAGCGTAGGCGGGTTCCCTTTTCCTGGAACTCATCTCTTTATTGAAGTGTCTTGTCAAATACAGCCAGTGGCAAGTTTTATTGGAGCATAACTATGCTTCATTCATTTACGTATTGTCTGTGGTGGTGGTTTTCGTGCTACAACGGCAGATTTGAGTAGTTGCAAAAGAAACTATATGGTCAGTAAAATGGAAGAGTATTATCTAGCTCTTTACAGAAAAGTGTGTGGACTCTTGCCTTTGATTTACAAATTCAGTCAGCTCACAGTCTGCTTTCCAAGTTATTGCTGGCCCAGCTTTACTCAACTTTTTGCCACTGCATATCATGGATTGCCATCCCTCCAGCTTGACTGCTAATGCCACACACCTTAAATGTCTTCATTATGGTGATATTCTACTCCAGGTGCTGGTCAGGATAATTGACAACAACTGTTTGAAATCTCAGTGGTTTAACCTGGCAAAAGTTTGTCTCTTGCTCACATAAAGTCTGAAGTTGTTGGGCAGCCGTCCTCTGCCTTGTAGGGTACCACCTGAAAGGCATGGCCTCCAAAGCCACTCAGCAGTTTGAGAGGTGGAAGAAGAATTCCATTCTCAATTGTCTTTCCTTCCATTGATCTGACTAGTTACAAAACCCCAATCTCAACATAAGGGGGATTGGGATATTTAGAGGACCATTTGAATGTTTGATGATTCTAAACAGTCTTTGTAAGTTGGATCTATACTCATCCCTATGAAAGCTTCATGGAGAATCCCATGGAGTGGGAAGTCACAGCCTATTCCAGAGAGACCGAAGTCTTTCTTCATATCTAGTTAAAGCAAGGCAATTCTTTTATCTTGAGATTGCCTGATGCATAAGAAGATATGACTCAGTAAAAGGAAAGGGGTGTGTGTGAACGAAGGTGGAAGGTGGAGGAAAGACTTGTGAGAAAGACAAGGATACTTGAAGTCAAAAAACGGGCAACCAAAATGACAGACAGTCTTCAGAAGCCTGTGAACTGCAGGGCTTTTCAAATGGTGCAATGTGAACAGGCACCATTTAAACCCAAGCTATCATTATGACTACAAAGCTGTTTACTTATTTTAATATTACTATTTAATATAGTGAATCAAACATTTTATGACTTGAAGTCACTTCAAAAATAAACTTTAGTTTCTTCAAGCCATTGAAGGAGGGTCTAGAGCTCATTTCTGCTTAATAGATCAAGGTAGCCAATTGCATTTTCTATCAAAAGGAAATGTTTAGAGAGTGCTGGGGGAGGGCTGGGTCCTGGCCTGAAGATAGGAATGTGGGCGGTGTGCCCAACTCTTTCTGAACCTGTTCATGACCCCAAGAAGTCATAGAACCTCCTTAAAGCCTCAGTTTCTCCTCTGAAACAATCATCGCTTGCCTCCTTGGGCAAGTTGGATGATTAATAATGACACAGTGTTAGCAAAGTTACTTTGAGGTCTTTGGATGAAAGACAGCCTATAAACTCTGCTAAAGATTTATTGTCTTATTAAAGAAACGGCAGCATATAGTACTGTACCAATAAATGTTGACAAAGGTAAACGTTCTCCATTCATCCTGACAAGGACAGGCTATTCATCTATTGAAAGTATGAGGAGAGAGGGTGTGGTCCAAAGTTACTAAACTTTACATTAATATACCCAGAAAGATATTTTGGTTTCGTTTATTTTTTGGAGGGAAATCTGTATCTATATTATCACCTAGAGTATTAACTCATAGAATCAGCCACCTAGACTTATAGGAGGAATCTTTACCACTGAGCCATCTGGGAAGCCTATTATAGAACAACTAATAATAAACAAAACAAGTATACAGTATAGCTTTGTTCTTTGGCTTGAGTATGAAAAGAATAACAAGGATTGGTACCCCAAAATTTGAAATTCTGGTAGAATATGAAAATGCTATGAGAGAAATATGGAGCATTGTATGAGGACTGCCTTTGCTGAGCATCCCAAGAAATTAGACAAGAAGGCCAATGTTGGTCACGTCGGGAGGCTATAGGGAGATTTCAGAGCCGCTATTAATTCCTTATATCCAGGTTTCTCATCAACTCAGCCAATCTACAGTCAAGGCTTGAACACACCTATGACCACTTTCCCTGAGAATTGTAGGTGATTTCTTTGGTTATGTGGAAAGAGCTAAGGAATATGAATCCAAGAGGCTGTTGGCTCTGCCACCAACTGTAAACTTGAGGAAACTATTGGGTTGGCCAAAACGTTCGTTCGGGTTTTTCCGTAGCACCTTATGAGAAACCTGAACAAACTTTTTGGCCATCCCAACACTTTCTGGATCTCAGATGCCTTATCTGTAAAATGAAGACATTGAACTAATAATAAAACTACTGCTCACGGAATAGATACTAAGTAAAGTAGGAGAGAGGAGATTTCCCCTGCCATTCTCAGGACATTTCTCCTGAGTAGCAGAGATGTCTATCTATCCTTTCCATTTCCTTTTCATTGCTCCCACCTTAGCCCAAGCTCACTAGTTTCTCCCCTTTGCTTCATTCTCTCCCCGCCAATCTCGTATGTAACTTTCATTTACATATTCTCAAATCATTGTCCTGGCTACATCTTTCCAGCTAAAAAAAAGCCTTCAAAGGCTCTTTATTACCTACTCAATATAGTCTTCATCCATTGGTGGTCAAGTTCCTCCATACTTGCCTCAGATTTCTCCCATTTTATCTCCCAGCTGGAAATGGCAACCCACTCCAGTGTTCTTGCCTGGAGAATCCCAGGGACGGCAGACCCTGGTGAGCTGCCGTCTATGGGGTCGCACAGAGTCGGACACGACTGAAGTGACTTAGCACAATACTTCTATATAACCGTGTCCCATCTACTCATGGAGGTCCCAGCAGGCATGTGCTTTCTCACTGTCGTGCCTCTGAAGCTCCCACCTTTGTCAGGAACGTGCTTCTCTCCTTCTCCACAGAGGCAGTATCATCAAGGCCCAAGTCAAGTCTCTCCTCCCAGTTCACTATGCCCCTAAAGTGCACTGAAGCCATGGCCCCCTGGTTTATTCACCAGCAACACCCATGTCCTTGCGGCCTAGTAATATCTCTTGCAGTGTAGTTTTTATCATTTTATTTTTCTACTTTTGTATTGTATTGAGCCTTTTGCTGGTTATGTCTTCTCTCTGGCTCTGTGATAACCCTCAGCATGGCAGAGTGGGAGAGCACAGATTTTGGAGTCAGACAGACATGAGTGTAATGCCAGTCCTCTTATTGACTAGAGATGTGATTTGGAGCAAGCCACTTCATCTGGAGCCAGAGCTTCCTCATGTGTAAAATGGGGATCATAATGATCTCACAAGATTGTTATGAGACTTGAATAAGACAACATATGTGAGATTGCCTGAACGTCAGTGGTTCACAGTATTTCTCCCTCTTTGCGTCCTACATAGAGACTTACAATAGCACATTTTGAAAAATCTATTGATTGGTTTTTGAAACATGTCTGTTGTGAATTATGAACCATTAGAGGACAGTCGTAGGATCAATATAGACATCTATTTCTGCAGTACACTTTTGCAAAGGAAAAGATAAAGAAAGGAAATGCTCAGGGTCCAGAATGGGGTGGAAGCTGAAAAACGGAGTTTCACTTAATATCTGATGCTCTGGCTGTTCTTGGAGGCAGAGTTGTCCAGTTTGAGTTTTGCTGCCCATTTGGAGACGAGAACAAGGCCTTAAACTGAGACCCTTGCGTAAAGCAAATAACTTTTAAAGGCATCTTCTGGAAAAGTCTGCTCACCAGTAAAAGGCTCTGGGTAAGAAAAAAAAAAATTCCCTTCTGAGAAGCCAACTATAACTAAAAGGTTTTACCCACA
The DNA here is from genome assembly GCA_006410635.1 of Cephalophus harveyi. Taxonomy (NCBI): domain Eukaryota; kingdom Metazoa; phylum Chordata; class Mammalia; order Artiodactyla; family Bovidae; genus Cephalophus; species Cephalophus harveyi. The sequence continues at coordinate 229,690 of SJYT01073021.1, read as the reverse complement.
GGGGTTATTCAAATTTCACAAGCTCAAATTTACATTACCTGAGGGGCAGAGGAGTCCCTCACATGAAAAACGTCCTCAGCTGGTAACAAGGCTGGCAGAAGCAAATAAAAAACTGCTTTGCAGACAGAGTTACAACCCACACTACACAGAAATCCCGCTGTTAAACACCCTCAAATATTAGTCTATAATTCAAGATTATAAAACGTACATGGAAACAATCTCACAAGAAACCATAGAAATAAGCAAACAACAAAGCAACAGCCAAAGCAGCAGAATTAAGCCCAGGTGAGCAATATTTACTCTAAATGGTTAGACCAAGGCCTGTCTCCAAGGAGCATACCATCTGCCTGGGAAGAATTCATGAATGGTGTAAGGCAATGCAGAAATATCTCAATTTTAAAATGGTTTGGGGACATCCCCCCTGGGCCGGGAAGTTTCCACATGCTGCAGAGTAACTAAACCTGTGCACCCCAACTACTGAGCCCCCGTGCTGCAACTGCTGAAGCCTGTGCCCCTAGAGCCCCTGCTTTGCAACAAGAGAAGCCACCGCAACCAGAAGCCCCCAAGGAAGAGCAGCTCACACTTGCCACAACAGAGAAAGCCTGCACCCAGCAACGAAGACCCAGTACAACCAAAATGTTAAAAAAGAAATAAAAATTTAAAAATAAATAATTAAAATGGCTTATATTCCATACAGTAATTTGAATATGATATTCAGCTATCAGAACATCATTTCCTTAGAAAACATTGTTTTACTCAATAGATCACAAAAGTTTCTGGAGTCTACAGGTCAGAAACTCCTGAGGACACAATGGCATGATTTCTAGCTCAAATTTGTGCTCAGTAAACACCGGTTAAATGAATGTATAAGTGAATGGATAAAGTAGCTAGGTCTGACCCAAGTTCCAGGCCGTGCAGAGCCTGGGGTGGTTTCTTTGTTTATTTCTGCTGTTTCCTGTGAGATTGTTTCCTCGTGTGTTTCAGAATCTCTTGGAGAAGAAGAAGAAAAAAAAATGTATTTTCTTTCAGAGATACAAGCCCAGCTATCTGGAAACTTTGTAAGTACAGCAGTCCAGACACTCTTCCTCCTCCCTCTCTAACTTCTGGAGCTTTCCTCACCATCCTAAACGTAGGGCTGCATGGATTCATCAAGGCCATGCTACTCCCAAATGCCCCCCTGCCCTTCAGACCCATCTTTTCAGTGCCAGGGATCTTAGCTCCCTATCCTTGGGAAAGCACCCACACTGGGCACAGGGGAAGATAAGAATTGCCATTAACCACCCCTCCCCCTCCTACCCCCCAGAGATGGAGGCACCTCTAAGTGATGCTCGTTTCCCCAAGTGAGTCTCTAACTGGGATGACAAGTGACATGAATACATTCCAGCCATGTGGTCAGGCTGGGGCTGAAAACCATCACAAGCCCACCTTCCTGAGAGCCCACCTGTGAGGACATCTTCATTTATTATTCAGCAAATATTTATTTAAAGCGTACTTCTTTCTGTTCAAGGGCCTGGAGATGCAATGATAAAGAGACTGAAAATAGCCAGTCTTCCGTGGAGTTTTCAAGTTAGGAGAGGAGACAGATAATAGTAAATTCAAATATGAGGACAAGATAAAAGCAGAGAGTGATAAATGCTACTTAAAAAGCAAAAGGGGAAGAAGTAAAAGAAAGCACCCCTGCCTCCCTCCCATGTCTTACCTCTGCACTATCACCTCTGTTGAACACAAAGTATTTTTTTGTTTTTAAGTTTCAGTTTCTTTTGAGCTGCCTGTCTTGGTAGTCTGTCTCTTGGGTCCAAGGGAGGGCAGGGTGTATAGTGAAGCGAAGTGAACTCACTCAGTCGCGTCTGACTCTTTGCGACCCCATGGACTGTAGCCCACCAGGCTCCTCTGTCCATGGGATTCTCCAGGCAAGAACACTGGAGTGGGTTGCCATTTCCTCCTCCAGGGGATCTTCCCAACCCAGGGATCGAATCTGGGTCTCCCGCATGGCAGACAGATGCTTTATCCTCTGAGCCACCAAGGAACACAGGGTGTATAGGGAGCTGTCAAATATTATAGAAGTGTCTTGACCACAGGATGATAATTGCTATCACTTGATCTGATTCCTCTATGGTTCACTCACACACGCTCGAGCAGAGTTCTTTCTCCATGTGAGTTTTGAGGTTCTGCTCATCAATGGCCTCTCTCTGCCTTGCTGTTAATTTCAACCGAGAAAGGGAAGTTCTCCCACATGTTACTGTTCCAAACAAAGGCAGTGCAGGAGTGGTGATCAAGGCAATGATTAAGCCGTCACAAGTAGAGTGTGAGCTCGCATTCATTTCTGCCCCAGCAGCCAGGCTTCTTCCTGGAGCTGTTGACAAAGGAACTTGAGAGGGCAGAAAACCCTTCAAATAACAGGAGGAGGCTCTGAAGTGCGGGAACAGAGTTCTGCGGTGATGGACAGGGGATCACTCTCCTTGGAGTCCCTGATGAGAGACCGCTCAGCCCACCCATAGACCTCAGACACTGGAGCTGCTCAGAGAACCCCGAGGGGAGCCTCCCCCTACCTCTCCTTTGGAGGAGGGTTTCTGTAGAGAGGCTACCTCACATTTAGAGCTTTCCTGAAATTCCTTATCCTCTTGGGAGTCTCAGTCCTGGGGGAGCAGAAGCCTCAATTAAACCAGGAGCTTTCTATACTGGGCCCACAGATCTCAATACCCTGGAAGAAAAAGTCTTAAGCTTGAAAACTCAGTGAGGAGAGCTTAAACTTTCCTCTGTGCAGAAAAGATGGGGGAAAAAAAACATTTTTTTCTTAAAGTTTTTTCTTTTAGATTTTTTGTATGTGTTGATTCCAGGTCTTGTTTGGTATCTTAAGAATAAAAGAACCAAAAAATCAGTGTCCCTTGTCCCAGGACCATTTCTCCCTCTCTCCTCCGTCTGTCTGTCTGTCTGTCTCTCTCTCATACACACACCCTCTGCTGAACAGGGCTTTTTTTTTTTTTTTTTTGCCAATTCTATTTTATGTCTTGTCCACAGCCACATTTCTGTTCATTTCTGCTCTCACGGTCTCCTTCCAGGACTAGCCCAGTAAGGCTCGTGTTCAGCTCTGTGGTCTCACATCAATATTTTTTTTAACTTGGAGGAGAAATGTAGACTGAGCATCAAGTTTCAAGTGTTTCTACTTTTTCTTAAATGTAGCATCATGAAAGGGGTTTGTGGTATGTGATAAAGAAATTTTTCTATTTGAGAGTAGCCAAAATTCAAGAACTATGGAAGATGCATAAACTGTTGGATGTGTTTTGATAAAAAAAAAAAAATCTTTGGCATTCATGATTGTTGACCTACAGTGATAAATGGATGCTGTCAGAAACCATTCCAATTCAAACTTACATGGGCATATACAGAAAACCCCATATTGATTATATAGATATATACTGGGATGATAGGGGCTTCGCTGGTGGCTCACATGGTAAAGAATCCACTTGCAATGCACTTCGATCCCTGGATCGAGAAGATCCCCTGGAGAAGAGAATGGCTACCCACTCCAGTACTCTTGCATGGAGAATCCCAGGGACAGAGGAGCCTGGCAGGCTCCTCTTTGTAACCCTCCATGGGATTACAAAGAGTCGGACATGAAACGAGCACATTTGCTTGCCGTACCATACCCATATTCTCTTTATTATGTCTTCAAATCTTTTGCTGTTTTAAAAATTGGGCCATTTGTTTTCCTCCAGTTCAGTTCAGTTCAGTTGCTTAGTCGTTCCTACTTTGCAGTCCCATGGACTGCAGCGTGCCAGGCTTCTCTGTCCATCACCAACCCCTGGAGCTTTATCAAACTCCTGTCCATCGAATCAATGATGCCATTGAACCATCTCATCCTCTGTCGTCCCCTTCTCCTCCTGCCCTCAATCTTTCCCAGCATCAGGGTCTTTTCAAATGAGTCAGTTCTTCGCATCAGGTGGCCAAAGTATTGGAGCTTCAACCTCAGCATCCGTCCTGCCAATAAATATTCAGTATTTTCCTTACTTTATTTTAAAGATCTCTCCTCCTCACTGTCTTGGTCCATTATTTTTACGGGAGTTCCTTATTACCTACAGGATAGAATGCAAGCATCTTACAATGTATATAAACAACAGCCTCATAATCTACCCCTGACAGGCTACCCACCACTTCTTTCTGTTCCTAAACATATTCTTTTCATAACTAAACCATAGTATTTAAAAGTTCTCAAGTGCTGCTTTGTATTGTCTGATTTTTGCATGTGCTATGTTTTTTGCCCTGCTTTCCAAGTGAGATTTTACTCATTTATCAAGACTCAGATGAAAAACATTGGAAATTTGAGAACGACATTAGGATTCCTTGCTTGCATTGTTGCTGTAATATTATATTGCTTATATATTTCTGCAAAACAATTTACCTGAAAACATTGTGGCTTAAAACCTTTATTAGCTCACAGTTTCTGTGGGTCAGAATTTGGGAGTGGTTTTGCTGGATAGTTTTGACTTACACTATCTCATGAGGTTACAAGCAGAATGTCAATAGGGACTGCAGTCATCTGAAGGCTTGACTGGGCTGAAAGATCCAGCCCACTGGATTCAAGCCCACATTCAGGCCCACTCATGTGGCTTAGCAGGAGGCCTTAGATCCTTGCTGGCTGTTGGCTGGAAGCCTCAGTTCCTCACCAACCAGGCTTTTTTCTCACCACATGGCAGCAACCTCCCCAGAGAAAATGATCCAAGAGACAGAATCAGAAACCACCATGTCTTTCATAACCTAGATGTGGAGGCACCACGGCACCACTGCTGCTGTTTTCTCCTGGTCACACCAACAGTGGGGAAGTGGCCCACACAGGGTATGAATACCAACACGCCAAGATCAATACAGGGCCATCTTGGAAGTTGGCTACCACAAGAAGTAACTAAGGGCATAAATTCAAACTCATAAGACTCAGTTTCAAATCTTGTCTCTACCATGTTACCATACATAAGTTACTCAACCTCTCTGAGTCCTGATTTCCAATTCTGCAAAATACGTATGATAGTATTTTTATGAGATTGATGTTGGACCCTAAAAAATGATGATTTACAAGTACCTGGCTTGCAATAAGCATTTAATAAATGTTAATTTTTGTTAAAGTGATCTCAGTTCACAGCCTCCTCAAGCCAATGGCCCCAAGGGTACTCCCACACAGCCCTCTCAGGCTCCTGCCTGGCTTCCTCACCTGATACTCACTCACAGAGACAGGTATATTTAGATTTCTCTGTCCATCCCCTTCCTCCACTTTTTTGCTTTGAACAGTCTCAGTCTTCTCTAACAACATTAAGCTGTAATTCTATTCCCCCCATATCCCAAAGATGTGAGTGAGATAACATGTGCATCCTTAGGTTAAAACTTCAAGTTCAGGGACCTCCCTGGTGGTGGTCCAGCGGTTAAGAATGTTTCCAATGCAGGGCATATGGGTTCGATCCCTGGTTGGTGGAATAATATTCCACATGCTGCAGGGCAGCTAAGCACATGAGCCACAACTACTGAACCCATGAGCCTTAGATCCCACCCTCCATGGAGCCTGAGCAGCAAAATGAAGATCCTGGATACTGCAACTAAGATCTGACACAGCCAAAAATTAATTAATAAATTAAAAAAAAAAAAACTTCAAGTTTGGCTGGTTTGTTAACTCCATCCTGTGTGTGGCCACCGGCTCCAGACCTCTGAGCCTCTTCTTCATTAGAATTGTTTCCATGTCACTTTTATTCATTTATCAGCCTTGAGTGATTGCTCATTGCCAGGCCCAGGCTTGGCGCCCAGATTCCAAGATAAAGAAGACAGGGAGAACCTGGCCTTTAGAACCTCAGCATTATTTCATGTCATCATCATTCTACTTTCTTTGGATAAACTTTCTCCCTCTTCCTTCCTTGTAGTTTTATTATTAATAACCACCAATTTTTAAGCACTATCTTTGTGCCAGACTTTACATTCATGTCACTCTCTGCCAATCTGCTACGAAACAAAGAAGCAATGAGCATGAGAATTGGGATCCTAAACCTTCAGTTTCCCACCTAGGACTTCAAGGTTACAAGAGATTCCTTCCAGATTTCTTCTGCTTGAACTATTCTTTCTGTGTATTGATTACTCCCTCCCTACCCCACCCCTCCTCACTGCAAGCCCACTCTGGGCTGGGGGAGCCTAACCCCTATGAGAAGCATCACGGCAGCCCTTTTGCTTTCGGCTCCCCAACTTTTCTTCTTTTTGACCGCATTGGATCTTCACTGCTGTGTGGACTTTCTAGGTGTGGTGAGTGGGGACTACTCTCTAGTTGCGGTGTGGAGCTACTCATTGTGGTGCCTTCTCTTGTGGTGGAACAAGGGTTCTAGTGCAAGCGAGCTCAGTAGTTGCGACGCATGGGCGGGGTTGCATGTGGTGTCTTCCCAGACCAAGGACCAAACCCATGTCCCCTGCATTGACAGGCAGATTATTAACCACTGGACCACCAGGGAAGTCTCTGGTTCCCTTTGGATTCAAAGGAAGATATGGGCAGTTCAGACAAAGGGAGACACTAGCTAGAGATCAAAGGGCAGCAGGAGGTGAGCCTGGAGCACCTCTTTGCAGTATTCCTCTCTGCTTCAGCGCCACGCCTCCGGCGATAGCTGTGTCCCTCTGTGGCCGCAGCCTCTTCTGGCTGGATGAGAGGGAAGTGCCTCCTCCAAATCTCTACCTCTCACTGGGCTCAGAGGTACAAATTCTGCCCCATTCCCTTTCAGGTCCAGGGGTGGTAATGCCTTGAAGCTGTTGCACAGTTTGGCTGATACTAAATCATTTGATTCCATGAACTGGTAAAATACATTATACACCATCATCGGTCCCCCACAACGTTTCTTCTCATCAAGGAACACATTTTACCACAAAAGAAGTGAGGCAAGAGGTCCTTGTCCATGGGATCTGTCTATACCATTCCGACCTCGTAAGAAGCAGCAGGCCAGGTAGATGGTAGAGTGAAACAGCCTGCTGCAGGCCTATCTGTGGCACCCAGAAGGAGATAGCGCCATGAACGTTTTTTAGGTTTTTTTTTTAACAGGATGCAGGATATACTTTGAATCAACAACCAATACATATTTCTGTTTTCACACATAGGTAAAATATCAGGTCCAGGTATCAAGGGTTGGAAGCGCTTACTCAAAGAACTTTGTTTGGATGTTTTGGGGGCTCTGAGTACCCAAGTGGGAAGAATGATTCCACAAGAGGACATAGCAGATTCCACTGAAGTGCACCATCATGAGCTCATTGGGTCACAAAACTAAAAGGCAAAAAGAGAGTTACTCTCCACATTGAAATTAAAAGACGCTTACTCCTTGGAAGAAAAGTTATGACCAAACTAGATAGCATATTAAAAAGTAGAGACATTACTTTGCCAAGAAAGGTCCATCTAGTCAAAGCTATGGTTTTTCCAGTAGTCACGTATGGATGTGAGAGTTGGACTATAAAGAAAGCTGAGTGCCGAAGAATTGATCTTTTGAACTGTGGTGTTGGAGAACACTCTTGAGAGTCCCTTGGACAGCAAGGAGATCCAACCAGTCCATCCTAAAGGAAATCAGTCCTGAATGTTCATCGGAAGGACTGATGCTGAAGATGAAACTCCAATACTTCGACCACCTGATGCAAAGAACTGACTCATCTGAAAAGACCCTGATGCTGGGAATGATTGAAGGCAGGAGGAGAAGGGGAAGACAGAGGATGAGATGGATGGATGGCATCACCAACTCAATGAACATGAGTTTGAGTAGGCTCCAGGAGTTCGTGATGGACAGGGAAACCTGGCGTGCTGCAGTCCATGGGGTCGCAAAGAGTCGGACACAACTGAGCAACTGAACTGACTAACTGACTGTGTTGGGGAGGCAGGTTCTGATTACCAAGGAGAAGCTGGATGTCTGCCTCACAATGTGGACACAGAGGACCATGTCTGGAACCTAGGGGGTGCTTGGGGCACCTCTTAGTACTTCCATGTCCAATAGTAATACTTAATGCAAAGATGGGCAGAACCACTGAAGATTCAGACCCTGTAGAAATGAAAGCTGAAGTCATTATAGTAGGTAAAGAAAACACACATGCTGATGTGCTGGCTGAGGGCGAAGGAAGGAAGCATAGAATGAGTAACAGGGGAAGGAAGCTGTAAATTTCAACCCTGCCTGTAGATCAGCTACAGAAACAAGTACTGTCACCACTCTGCGTGGGTTTTTTTTTCTTTACATCTTTGCAAATGTTTACTTTTTAAAAATTGAAGTATACATTTCCATTGTAGTGTTAATTTCTGCTGTACAGCAAAGTGATTACAGTTATATACACGTATGCATTCTTTTTAATATACTTTTCCATTATGGTTTATCACAGGATGTTGAATATAGTTCCCTGTGCTACACATTAGGACCTTGCTGTTTATCCATTCTATATAAATGGGTTTTGCATCTGCTAACCCCAACCTCCCAATACGTCCCCCTCAGCAACCACAAATCTGTTTTCTATGTCTCTGAGTCTGTTCCTTCCGCATAGATAGGTTCATTTGTGTCAAATTTTAGATTCCACATATAAGTGACTTTGTTTGAACACATTTATACTTAGTAAATGTGTGGGCTTCCCTGGTGGCTCAGAGGTTAAAGCGTCTGCCTCCAATGCTGGAGACCTGGGTTCGATCCCTCGGTCAGGAAGATCCCCTGGAGAAGGAAATGGCAATCCACTCCAGTATTCTTGCCTGGAGAATCCCATGGACGGAGAAGCCTAGTAGGTTACAGTCCACGGGGTCGCAAAGAGTCGGACACGACTGAGCGACTGAACTGAACTGAACTGATACTTAGTAAATGGTCTTCCCAGGTGGCTCAGTGGGTAAGGAATCTGCCTGCAATGCAGGAAACTCAGGAGACATGGGTTTGATCCCCAAGTCAGGAAGATCCTTTAGAGAAGGGCATGGTAACCCACTCTAGTATTCTTACATGGAGAGTCTCATGGACAGAGGAGCCAGGTGAGCTACAGTCTATAGGGTCACAAAAAATCAGACACGACTGAACACATATACTTAATAAACACTTATGTCTTCTCTTCCTTTCTTTCCCTTATAATTTATATAAGTACTAGTGATGGTGGCAAACTCTAAAATTAATCTTTGGTTACAAAACATTTAGTTAGGACTGCCACTCACATCAACCAGAGACAGGTACTGTGACTGTTATACAGAAATGAAATGAAAAAGTGAACGTGAAGTCGCTCAGTCATGTCTGACTCTTTGTGACCCCATGGACTGTAGCCCACCAGGCTCCTCAGTCCATGGAATTTTCCAGGCAAAAGTACTGGAGTGGGTTGCCATTTCCTTCTCCAGGGGATCATCCCGATTCAGGGTTCGAACCCGGGTCTCCTGCATTGCAAGCAGACGCTTTCTGCCTTCTGAACCACCAGTGAAAATCCTGAAATGGACACATTTAATTTTGAGATTTTGTGCCTCTCTTCTCTGGGAGAACAAAGGATAGTTGCATTTTGTTAGGCAGAAGCTTGCAACTCTGTGGTTGTATAGCAGTTGAAGTATGTGTAGAAGAGTGTGCATGAATGATGAGCTGCCAATGGTAGGCTGTGCTCGTTATTCAGCTCTGATTTCTCTGCTCCAAACCCATCCTTCTAGGCTCAGCATTTTCATCCTGGGGCTAGGACCCTGTCATTTCTTTACTCCTTTGCTAGTGGCTCACTGTTAGGTTCAGTCAACAAGGGGCACTGAATGGAGCTGGGAGGCAGTAAGGGGAAGAAAGGTCTCACATCTCCCAGTGTTGGCTTCCTGCTCCTGCTCTGAGCAACAGTTTGTCACCGGGCAGTGGCCCTTGGTTCCAGGTTTCAGGTTTTTGTTCACACTCCCACAGTCAGCCTCACTGTGCCCTCTCACCTAACTAGTACCTGCTAAGGCACCTCTTCTCTCAGGGAATTAGCTCTGTGGTGTCCATGCTCTCAGCTCTGGAGCTCTTAGGGCCAGAAGAACAGGGCCAGCAGGTAGGTAGCATCTACCTCCCAGATCTGAGTCCAGTTCTATGGAGTTTTTCCTAATGAACAATCCCTATCTCCTCCTTGTGTTTACCTAGCTCTAAAGCACAGCATTGTTACCGACCCTCTCTCAAGTTGGTCCCCAGCAAGGGATCTTCTGCCTTCTGTTGCTCGCACAAGTAGAACCAGACCAACTTCAGTTCAGAAGCAAAGGAAGCTGTTTTTTGATACCCAAAAATGGAGGAGGCTGGGGTCCCCAACCTCCGAGCCATGGACCTGTATCTCCTGCCAGATCTGTGGTGGCATTAGATTAGAAATAAAACGCACAATAAATATAATGAACCTGAATCTTCCTGAAACCACCCTCTCCCCCTTTCAATCTGGGGAAAAATTGTCTTCCACCCATGTCTGTGCCAAAAAACGTTGGTGACTATTGCTGTAGAGTACCCATTCATTCAGGCAGGCCATGAGTGGGGCTGGTTTAAAGGGTTCAAGTCAGCGGGGAGGGGGGAGGAAGAAAGTGGAACTCAAGGAGGCAGCCGCAGCTGTGCTGCTCAGGCTCCGGATTGACCACAGGCTCCCTGTCTCTGCGCACGCCCCCACCCGCACGCCCCCACCCCCACCACCGCCGTCTTGAACTGAGCGTGGAGTGCAGCGTTTCTGCACTTGGTCCCAAGCTGAGATGTCTGAACAATCCACATCTGAAATTTGCCCAGTGCAAGGCCTCTGCACGCAGCTCCCTACAAGCAGGTGAAGCTAGATGAAGCACAAAGGATGAAAGGTTAGATTTTATTTTATTACCAATATTCTATGTTAATTTCCCAGGAACTGCTAATGGACTTTGCCCTGACAAATCCCTCCTCGGTTTTTCGAACCGCTCCTCACTCTTGAGGGGCACTAGGGTACAGGTCCGTCTTCTGTAACTGCTTGGCTGGTTTGGGGCGTCGATATAACCCTGAGTGGAGGAGCAGAGCTTCTCCCGCTGCCTTTACATGTACTTGGTTGTCACAGGACTGTGTCCTGACTGTTCGAATCTCTGAGCGACCGCCATTTGGAGTTTTAGAAACTCTAGCTTCTTGGAGGATTCTGGACAGTTTAGGATGCATGGCTCAAATGTTAGCAGGAGAATAATGGTCACGCATTCCATTTTTCCTGCAAATGAAGGTATCTTGGTCTTTGTCTGTAGGCATAATTGTGCCCTGATGTCAAGGTTCACTGCCATAGCTAAATATCCCTGGCAACACTTTTTGTGGTTTTTTGAAGAGACACTTTGGGTCAGAGGGAGGTTCACTCAAGGAGTCAGGGAGTCTATTGCCCAGGTTTTCTCTCCAGAGGTTGGGGCTCAGGGGCCTCCTTGTGATGTTCCCACAGAGGGATCCCGCAGTTTCAGGGCAGGATGGCTGGTTAGGATCACTGAGTGGAGACTGGTCCTCTGAGAAGTGAGCTGATCTTTCAGGCTGCCACTTTCCCAGGTGTTTAGGTTCATCTAATCTTCTAGCTAGAAGTGGGGGAGGGCCAGGTCCATGGTCTAGGCAGCACCTGGTCGCCACATACGTGAGGACTCATGGTTTCTCCTAGCTGGAGGGTATACTTGAGTTGTTCTGTTTCAAGGGGCTAAGGTATCCCTACTTTCAGGCTGGGGAATGAGTCTTCCGTGTGTGCATGCTAAGTTGCTTTACTTGTGTTTGACTCTTGACGCCCCCATGGACTGTAGCCCGCCAGACTCCTCTGTCCATGGGATTCTCCAGGCAAGAATACTGGAGTGGGTTGCCATGCCTTCCTCCAGGGGATGTTCACGACCCAGGGATTGAACCTGTGTCTCTTACCTCTACTGCAATGGCAGGTGGATTCTTTACTACTAGAGCGAGCTGGGAAGCCCGAGTCTACCATACATGGGTTCAAATGCACTTTGAGTTATCCCTTGAGGCTAACTACATGTGGAGCAGGGCAGTTGGGAGTAACTTAATCCAGTGTTTTTTGAGTCTCCTAGTGTAGAAGTTTGCTAAGGTTGTTTTAAGTTCTAAATAGATCTCTCTCCTTTTCCCAAATAGTTGGGGTGTCCAGGCTGAGTGCAAGTTTCATTTTATGTGGAGGGTATTTGTTATCCCTTTTGTCACTTGAGACACAAATGCTGGGCCATTATCACTTTATAGGGGCCCTGGGAGCCCAAACCTGGGGATTATCTCTCTTAGTAATACTTTAGCCACTGTGGCTGCTGTTTCAGTTCTAGTGGGGAATGCTCTACCCACCCTGAAAATGTATCCTCTAATACCAAGAGACACCTGAAGTTGTTTAATGCTCTTGGCGTGACAGTGAAACCAATCAGCTAATCTTCAGGATATGTCCTGGATGTGGTTTATCTGGGGGCCTCTCAGGAGCCTGACGTTGAGGTTGTTCATTGTGCAGATGGGGCAGGTCTCAACTCTCCGACTGATTATATTTTCATGCCAGAAGTTACCATGACCTCAACCAACCAACTATACAGAGCTTCCCTTCTGTAGTGAGTTCCCTGATGAGCCTCCCTGATGGCTTGACAAGCTGCACTTTGGAGAAAGTATTGCCTGTGTTCATTAACTAGAAACACATGGCCTCCTAGATCTTTGTTGAAGCCCATTTTCAGGCTTTGTCTAATTCTTCCTTCGTGTAGAGTGGGAAATAATTGGGTGGATTTGGCCTCTTAGGGCCACCCATTCGGCAGTTGTGTCTATGTGTTGTTCCCCTCTGTTACTTCTGCATCCCTCTTTTGGTGACCCCAACAATGAATCATTGACACTTTTGGGGGGCAGCTGCACTGCTTCTAGGAGTCTCAGTAGATTTAAATCATACTTCACCTGTTTATTCTCTGCTGTTAGTATACATCTTTCCTTCCAAATAGTCCCATGTGTGTGTAGGGTGGCATAAACTTTTAAGCTCTTCCTAGTCCTGAGCTCTACGGAGAACGCAATGGCACCCCACTCCAGTACTCTTGGCTGGAAAATCCCATGGACAGAGGAGTCTGGTGGGCTGCAGTCCATGGGGTCGCTAGGAGTCGGACACAACTGAGCGACTTCACTTTCACTTTTACTTTTCACTTTCATGCATTGGAGAAGGAAATGGCAACCCACTCCAGTGTTCTTGCCTGGAGAATCCCAGGGATAGGGGAGCCTGGTCAGCTGCCGTCTCTGGGGTCGCACAGAGTCGGACATGACTGAAGCGACTTAGCAGCAGCAGCAGTCCTGAGGTCTAAGTCTCAGGTGAATCTATCAGCTTGGCCTGTTGGACTCAAGTCCCTGGGGATAGGTTTTGTGCATCTGTGACTTGGGTCTGGGAAGTCCCTGCATACTCTGCTGGCCTTTTCCCCATCTCTTATAAAACTGCTCCTCTCTATGAACCATTCCTCTCTGACGTTTGAGAGACTCACTTCCTAGGTCAGGGAAACTGGAATAGATCCTGATTAGTTTCTTTAAGATCGTGCTCCAGTAGCCCTGTTTCTGTGGGTATCAAAGTGGCAGGACTTAGTGGATGACAGGTTTAGTGTTTGTTTGTTTGTTTATATTGAGTTATATTTGATATATAATATTATATAAGTTTCAGGTTTACAACATAGTGATTCATAATTTTAAAGGCTGTATTCCATTTATAGTTGTTATAAAAATATTTGCCATATTCCCTATGTTGTACAGTATATCCTCATAGGTTATTTTATACATAATAGTTTACACCTGTTAATCCCCACCCCCTACCTTCCCCTCCTCCTTCCCTCTCCCTACTGGTAGCCAGAAGTTTTTTTCTCTCTGAGTCTGTTTCTTTTATATTTTCACTAGTTTGTTGTATTTTTTAGATTCCACATATAAGTAATATCGTACAGGATTTACCTTTCTCTGCCTGACTTATTTCACTTAACATAATGCCTTCCAAGTCTATCCATGTTGTCGCAGATGGAAAAATTTTATTCTTTTTAATGACTGAGTAGTATTCCATTGTATGTATATACTACATCCTCTTTATCCATTCATCTGTTGATGGGTACTTAGGTTGCTCCCATACCTTGACAATTGTAAATAATGCTGCTAAGTACATTGTAGTGCATGGGTCCTTTCAAACTAGTGGTTTTGTTTTTTCAGATAAATGTCCAGGAATGGAATTGCTGGGAAAAATGGCAGTATAACATATGCTGGGTTTTTGTGGTACCCACTAGGTTGTCTAAAAGCATAGCCTGAACTTAAACTGACCTTCCCTAACTGCTTACTAAAGCCTGAACCTGGAGTGGAGTCCATACAGTGACTCACTGACCAACTGTTAACTTTTCAGCCTCTTATTGCAGGATTGTAGTAGCTGCTACTGCCCAGAGGCAAAGAGGTCTTCCCTTAGTGGTTTGATCTAATTGTTTAGAAATGTTCTCTTTTGCCCTTTTAGTCTTCCAATGACTGGTTAATCAATCCATTATACTGAATTCTTCCTGTTCACACTCTCCTGGTTTTCATTTCTGTTTTTCTACTGGACTTGATACAGTCATCTTTTAGTGCTTAACCATCCCTCTTTTGTTCCCTTAACCCTGCATTGTAAATAGTCCCTTGATCAAGGACTCTAAAATCTGAGCAAATTGGAATGAATTATTTTAGCTGTTGGACCCAGCCTTATGAATGAATGGATAACCTGAAAGGAGTTTGGTGGATCTTGGTGTTGTGATCAGAAGACTAAAGCTGAAGTTTAGATTTGTTAATTACTAGTTCTATGACCTTGGCAACTCATTTAACCAGTCTCAACCCTAGGGTCTTCAACTGCAAAGTGGGAAAATAAAACCTCCTTTTTAGGGCTATCAGTTCAGTTCAGTCGCTCAGTCATGTCCGACTCTTTGCAATCCCATGAATCACAGCACGCCAGGCCTCCCTGTCCATCACCAACTCCCGGAGTTCACTCATACTCACGTCCATCGAGTCCGTGATGCCATCCAGCCATCTCATCCTTGGTCATCCCCTTCTCCTCCTGCCCCCAATCCCTCCCAGCATCAGAGTCTTTTCCAATGAGTCAGCTCTTCGCATGAGGTGGCCAAAGTACTGGAGTTTCAGCTTTAGCATCATTCCTTCCAAAGAAATCCCAGGGCTGATCTCCTTCAGAATGGACTGGTTGGATCTCCTTGCATCCAAGGGACTCTCAAGAGTCTTGTCCAACACTATGCTTCAAAAGCATCGATTCTTTGGTGCTCAGCCTTCTTCACAGTCCAATTCCTCTTCACTTTCTGCCATAAGGGTGGTGTCATCTGCATATCTGAGGTTATTGATATTTCTCCTGGCAATCTTGAGGCTATAGTGGAGATTAAGTGCAAATTTATGTGTCTGGCAGAGTATCTAGCACATAGTAAGCTCTAAGAAATGGTTCCTATTATGATCAGAATATATAGTCTGATGTTTGAACAACCAAATTAAAAAATATCTACTTCACAGGATTGCAAGGATTCAATTTATATGATGGAGGCAAAGTGCCTAACCCTGTGCATGACAGTTAACAAATGTCCAATAACCTTTTGCTCTAAATTTCTTTAAAAAAACTTTTCAATAAAATTTGTCTGTTGGTTATTTTAAAGATAATTCTATTAAAAAGGATTTAACTTTTACCAAAATTAGGCAAAAACATATTTCATTTATGAACTAGACAGTATTTTTTAATACTTAAAAAAATAGAGAATCAAATAATCAATTCTTGCTCTCTTTCACTGTGTATCATAACCAACAAAGATTTAGTCCATGAATGCTCACTTAAAAAATTAATGAAAAAAAAGAATAGAATAGAATTTGATGTATTAAACTTTCCTTTTCTCAGAAAAATGTAGTTATGTAGATACCATAAGGTTACAGGCTCTAAGTGTATGGCTGAAATTGGTGGTAGATTAATTTATGGACATGCTAATAAAAAAAATTAAGAATCTATTTCCTTTTCCAAGAACTTATAAAATTTGTTATTGCTGTTAAATATTAGTCCCTGGCTACAATTAACCACAAATTTCCTCATTAACATGTCAGGACTCTTGGGTTAAAATAAATGAACACATTTTTGGGGTGCCAATAAAAATTTAAGAGGATAAAATGGTTGAAAAGAGAAAGTGGTTTTTTCAAGGGAGGGACTAAGAGGGGAGTCAAGGTATCAACCTTAGCTGCCATTCCAAGAATATATTTAATATTGGGCTTTGTAACATATGAGCCTCCTTTATATAAAGGAGGCTCCCTCCTTGGGACTGCTGCTTTCTATTCCTAATTATGATTATAGACTGACAGCAAAAATATTTAGTATTCCCTAAGGAAATACCTTCGAGAAGTCAATGGCAATGCACTCCAATACTCTTGCCTGGAAAATATCCCATGGACAGAAGACCCTGGTGGGCTGCAGTCCATGGGGTCGCTAAAAGTCAGACACGACTGAGTGACTTCACTTTCACTTTTCACTTTTGCCGGGATCCAGCCCCAGTGGATCCAGGGAATTCGAAGCGGGGACAGAGTCAGTGAGGAAAACCTTATTTGTTTAGAAATATAAAGAGAGATTAGGAAAGAATAGTGTAGTAGGAAAATTAGTGGAGAAAAGAGGCTGAATAACTTGGTTTACGTGGAAAACCAATAAAGTTCCAAGACAAGGAACTTGCACTGTCTATGTAGGCCACCAGCGCCTGCTTGAATAACGGAGGGTGCCCCACCTTGTGGGTCTTAGAAGCCAGGGCAAATAAGTAGACACAGTGAGCCTCCACGCTCCAGATGGGAATTCAGCCAGAAAAGGGAGGAAAGAACAACATGGAGGAGCCAAGCATTGATGCCAGACGCACAACTTTATTTTGAAAAGCAGCTTATATACCCCAAGTTATACATAAAGAAATAATGGAATATGCACAGTTATGCAGGGGCAGCAGTCCTGACCCTTATTGAGACTAGGCTTTCCTTTTGCATACCTTCCTGTATACAAAAGGTCCCAGGTGGTTTTACATCATCTTCTGGCCAGGGGGCCTGTTAACATTTTTATGGCTCTTTTCCTAGATAAATGTCTATCAACCAGAAAATTCTTTTTCCCTTGAAGTGTTTTTTCTTTAATCTGCATCACCCTCAAAATACTAAATAAAGTTACATTGCTGTAGAACAAAGGTGCAGTGGGTTATAACAAAGAAAGTACTTAACTCAAAGATCTAATGTTGCTAATACCAGGGCTGCTGCTGCTGCTGCTCCTAAGTCACTTCAGTCGTGTCTGACTCTGTGTGACCCCATAGACGGCAGCCCACCAGGCTCCCCCATCCCTGGGATTCTCCAGGCAAGAACACTGGAGTGGGTTGCCATTTCCTTCCCCAATGCATGAAAGTGAGAAGTGAAAGTGAAGTCACTCAGTCGTGTCCAACCCTCAGTGACCCCATGGACTGCAGCCCTCCAGGCTCCTCCATCCATAGGATTTTCCAGGCAAGAGTACTAGAGTGGGGTGCCATTGCCTTCTCCAATACCAGGGCTACTACCTGTTTTTTCTATATACCAACTATATCTACAAATAAAAGATATGAAAACTTGGCAGCAAGTATTGGCTCAACAAATGAAACCCTTAATCAGTCCTATTCTAATGATTTTGACTCCTCAGAAGCCCCTACATTCCTAGGATGTTTTAAGCTTCCTGTGCCTCTCACGGTTGGGAGGCTGCAAACAATCACATGCGCAGCTGTAAGAGTCCAGCAGGCAGGCTAGAAAGCCATCAGAGGGGTTTTTGGATTGAAACACTCATATTATGCCCAGGAGACTTATTATCTAAAAACTCTAAATTAACTTTTTCCAGAAAAAGCTGGTGGGGGGACAGCCCCCTGTTAATGTCAGAAGAGTAGGTGGAAAGCATAACACAGTAAAGCAGGCAGACTCTGGTTTTTTGGGGTAGATGCTTGGGAACAGGGGTTCTCCTGAGGCTCGATCCCACCTTTGCGTATGCCGAGCCTCCTTCCTCATGACCTTTGCCATGGGCGGAGCTTCTCACGCTGGCTCCCGGCACACTTTCAAGCATTGGAGAAGGAAATGGCAACCCACTCCATTGCCTGGAGAATCCCAGGGACGGTGGAGCCTGGTGGGCTGCTGTCTATGGGGTCGCACAGAGTCAGACATGACTGAAGCAACTTAGCAGCAGCAGCAGCAGCAAGGAAATGCCTAACTCAGGTAAGACTTGGGGCATATGGGGGCAGGAGATGGAAGTTTGGAGCGGTGAAGCCCATAAGAGCTCTGTAGGAACCAGGGATGCTATCTGGGGATGCTCAGGAGGTTGATGCAGCCCTGGGGCCAATCTCAGGATCAATGGGCCCTGTCAAGGACTGTGTGATGGGAGGAGGGCTGTAGGACATCAGAAGGCCAGCACAGCACTGGCATGTTCTGGAGGCAATGAGAACAAATCCCTGGTCCTGCTAAGCCCCCAAATAACAATAGTTCACATTCTTTCAGGTCTATCTGGATTGTGCTTTTCAAAATTTCAAAACCTTGTGACATATCTTACTTTATTTGAGCCTTCTCCAGGCAAGAATACTGGAGTCGGTTGCCATGCCCTCCTCCAGGGGATCTTCCTGACCCAGGGATCAAACCTGCATCTATTGCATCTCCTGCATTGGCAGGCACCACCTGGGAAGCCTGATGTAGACGTGAAAGTGAAAGTGTTAATTGCTCAGTCATGGCGGACTCTTTGTGACCTCATGGACTGTAGCCTGCCAGGCTCCTCTGTCCATGGGTTTTTTCCAGGCAAGAATACTGGAGTGAGTTGCCATTTCCTTCTCCAAGGGATCTTCCTGACCCAGGGATTGAACCCAGGTCTCCTGCATTGCAGGCAGAAGCTACCATCTGAGCCACAGGGGAAGCCCAATGTAGACCTCAGTTCAGTTCAGTTGCTCAGTCATGTCCGACTCTTTGTGACCCCATGAATCACAGCACGCCAGGCCTCCCTGTTCATCACCATCTCCCGGAGTTCACTCATACTCACGTCCATCGAGTCCGTGTTGCCATCCAGCCATCTCATCCTCGGTCATCCCCTTCTCCTCCTGCCCCCAATCCCTCCCAGCATCAGAGTCTTTTTCAGTGAGTCAACTCTTCACATGAGGTGGCCAAAGTACTGGAGTTTCAGCTTTAGCATCATTCCTTCCAAAGAAATCCCAGGGTTGATCTCCTTCAGAATGGACTGGTTGGATCTCCTTGCATCCAAGGGACTGAGGATGAGATGGCTGGATGGCATCACTGACTCAATGGACGTGAGTCTGAGTGAACTCCGAGAGATGGTAATGAACAGGGAGGCCTGGCGTGCTGCGATTCATGGGGTCGCAAAGAGTCGGACACGACTGAGCGACTGAACTGAACTGAATCATTTAGAGCCTGTCTGTGGTGTGTTAGACAACAATGAATAAAGTGTTAATTCTCTTTATGACTAAGCATTCATTGGAGGTGCTCGAAAGGACTAAGACTGATTTTCCTCATGTTTGACTTCTGGCAATCAATCACATTGCTTTACGGCCACTCTAGCATTATGCACCCTGATGACTCATTAAAAAGAAGGATTAAATAATTGGAAGAAGGTGTGGGGACCTCACAGAAGAATTTAATTTGTAGCTAGTTTACCAGCAACTTAGGATGTTACTTGGTCATTTTCTTCTAAATTTGTCATTCACTTTCATTTCTTGGTAATCACCCCTTTTACCAGTTCTTATCTTTCGAAAGCACAGCTCCGCTGCCCTGTCTTCTTGCCTTTTGAGACTTCTTCCACAGCTAGGAGTTCCAGACTCTATAGACTCTTCGGGGTTCCCTGGTGGCTCAGCTGGTGAAGAATCCGCCTGCTACGTAGGGGACCTGAGTTCGATCCTTGGGTTGGGAAGATACCCTGGAGAAGGGAATGGCTACCCACTCCAGTATTCTGGCCTGGAGAATTCCATGGACTGTATAGTTAGTTCATGGGGTCACAAAGAATCAGACATGACTAAGTGAATTTCACTTTCATAGGCTCTTCCTATAAACTCTAAAAAATCTTATCATTTTATCTACACATACCATCTCCCTCATCCAGATGCTGGTTTTATTTTTGGGGAAGGACTTTTTAATCTACCCCAACCCTAAAATTACTTAATAGTCATTGAGTCTTCAAAGAAATGTCCTAAAGTGGGGAGAAAAGAGAAGGATTTGCGTTTTATGGGCTAGGAGGGGTACTTGATGTCTTAAAGATATTCTCACAGTCACCTGACAGGAAGTGGGTAGTAGTGTCCTAGTCTAAAAAAATAAGGAAACCAGGTTGGGTGAGTTATAGGGTTGATACTCAGATCTGGGTGGGTACAGTTCCAAAGACGTTTCCTTCCACTGCCATGCCGGGCAGTAGATTTTTTGGCCAGCTCCAAATAATAGTGACCACCTGGATCCAGGGATGGGAAGACTGAGGCCTCATCCAGGCCTACAGGGAAAGATAGTGGAGATGTCTGTCAAGCTTGCCAAAGGGGAGAGTAGCTGCCCTCGTGCCACATATTTCACTTTTCTGCATCCTGATGACCCAGCCAGTTCCAGAGGTTTCCCAGGAAGAAGGTCAGGTGCATTAGAGTCTAGATATAAGGCTTGTAAACTCAAATGCGTTAGCAGGGATGGTTTTGTGTAAAGATGAGGATGCATTTGTAATGTGCTTGCGAGAAAACTAGAAGTCAGAGGGCTAATTGCTGTCTCCTGGAGGTGAGTCATGAACCAAAAGGCAGGTGAGAAGTTCAGGCCCTGGAAAGACCAGTGCACTTTTGCATGGGATGCACTGAGGCAGCACTCCTTTTTCAGACTCATATTGATGCACAAGTGCATGAATGTTACCCTCTGGAGTGACTCACTTAAGAGGAACCAGTTCACCTGCCACCACACAGATTGACTCACAGGGTCTTTCAATCAAACATACAGTGTGGCACGTGAACCCCGAGTGAGAAATGGCCAGTTTTCTTTCCCTGAAGAAATAGGGACATCAGGAAGGAGGACAGTAAGCTAGCAGTCAGGGAAGCCACGTCCTAGCTGCTGCTGTGAAGACACGTTCATCATGCCTATCCCTTAGCTGGGTGGTGGATGGCACTGCAAGTGACATGCCCAATGGTTGCTTAGATGATGGTCTTCCTGTGGGGTTATTCAAGATACACAAAAGGAAAGAGGCTGGATCTGGTGCCAGGAGACATTCCATAGAGTACATGAATGAGTGCGCAATGGAATGGAAACTAATGCAAATCATGGATTCAGAAGACCTGAGCCATATTCATCTTATTTCCTCGTCTGAAGAGTATCTATAATTTTCAGTTGTCTGGGGAGGGATCTTTGCTTGCAGAAGGCAAGGAGGGAAATTTTGAGTTCGGTAAGAAGTGGGGGTATTTGGGGCTGAAAGAAGCCCATGTCAGAATGATGGGCCAAGAGACAAAGTGGATTCTGTCCAAGGGATGGACACTGAAAGTGACCTAGGAGGCTGAGCAGGTTAAATTCTTCCCTTGGGATAGACTGTGTTTATCTGAGCAGGAGGTTAGCTGTGGGTTAACTGCAAAGGAGGCCATTCTCCAGAATGAATAACAGTGGATTTAAAGACAGACTTTGAAGTAGACAAATTAAAGACACCAGATCTTTGCGGTGAGTTTAGTATGATGTCTAGATTCCAGGGCTCTGCTTCTCAATTCTGGCTAAACCCAGAATTACCTGGGAGCTTTCCAAACTTACCAGTGCATGGACTCTTCTCCTAGAGATTCAGATTCGACTGGTCTGAAATGAGGCCATGAATCAATTATTTTTAAAAAATTTATTGACATATAGTTGATTTACAGTGTTGTGTTAATTTCTGCTGTATAGCAAAGTGACTCAGTTATACATACATTTTTTTTTTTTTTCCCATTCTGGTTTATTTCAGAATGTTGAATACAGTTCCCTGTGCTATATAATAGGACCTTGTTGTTTCTCCATCTTATATATAGTAGGATGCTCACTCCAAATTTCCAGTCCTTCCCTCCCTTCACCTCCTCCCCCTTGGCAACGCAAGTCTGTTCTCTAGTCTGTGAGTCTGTTTCTCCTTCATAGATAGGCTCACTTATGTCATATTGTTATTTTACATTCTTCATAAAGTGATATCATATGGTATTTGTCTTTCTCTTTCTAAGTGACTTAGTATGATAATCTCTAGGTCTATCCATGTTGCTGCAAATTATTTCATTCTTTTTAATGGCTCAGTAATATTCCATTGTATAGATGTACCACACGTTCTTTATGCCTTTATCTGTCGATGGACATTTAGGTTCTTCCCATATTTTGACTATTGTAAATAGTGCTACTATGAACATGGGGTGCATGTATCTTTTCAGATTAGAGTTTTGCCTTAGTATATGCCCAAAATTGGAATTGCTGAATCCTATGGTAATTCTGCTTTTAGTTTTTTGAGGAATCTCCTTACTGTCTTCCATAGTGGCTGCATCAACTTATACTCCCACTAACAATGTAGGAGGGTTCCCTTTTCTCCACATCTTCTCCAGCATTTATTATCTGTAGACTTTTTAATGATACCCATTCTGACTAGTGTGAGGTGGTGCCTCATTTTAGTTTTGATTTGCATTTCTCTAATAATTAGCTATGATAAGCATCTTTACATGTTCCTATTGGCCATCTGTAAATCTTCTTTGGAGAAATGTCTATTTAGGTCTTCTGACCATTTTTCAACTGGGTTTGTTTTTTTGTTTGTTTGTTATTGAGTTGTGTGAGCCTGTCTGTATATTTCAGTAATTAAGCGCTTGTTGGTTGCATCATTGCAAAAATTTTCTCCTAGTCCCTAGGTTATCTTTTCATTCTATTTATGGTTTCCTTTGCTGTACAAAAGCTTTTAAGTTTGAATAGGTCCCATTTGTTTGTTTTTACCTTGGGTGACTGACCTAAGAAATGTATACAATTTTTGTCAGAGAATATTTTGCCTATGTTCACTTCTGGGAGTTTTATGATGTCACATCTTATACTTAAGTTTCAAGCTATTTTGAGTTTATTTTTTGTGTATGATATGAGGGTGTGTTCTAACTTCATTGATTTACATGTGACTGTCCAACTTTCCCAGCACCATTTGCTGAAAAGACTGTCTTTTCTCCATTCTATGTTCTTGCCTCCTTCATCAAAGATTAATTGTCCATAGATGTGTGGGTTTATTTCTGGGTTCTCTGTTTTGAGGACGATATAGATATATAGATATAGATATAGATATAGATATATTTTTTGGCTGTACAACACAGTTTGTGGGATCTTAATTCCCTGACAAAGGATCAAAGCCACAGCCTCAGTAGTGAAAGTGAGAAGTCCTAACCTCTGGACCACCAGGGAATTCCCAGGAATCAATATTTTTAAAAAGATTTCCAGGTGGCTCTTAGGTGCCACTAAGGTTAAGAATCTGCACTCTAGATAGAACTCAAAGTAGGCAAGTTTTCAGGAGTCCATGCCTGAACTATGAAATTTTGAATGAACTCAAAAGAGACATTTTTGGATTATTGATACACACAGTATATATCCTTGGTTTCTTACCAGTCCCTAGTCTCAAAATCTGGCAGATGCCAGGGTGACCTCCACCCATGAGAGAGTCCCTAGAGGGGCCAATGGGAGATACACTCATGGAACCATCCTGTAAGGTATGGTAAGTAAAGGTATGGTATGGTAAAGTAAAATCTCAGAACTTGAGTGGCCTGACACTATAGCAGGGAGAAACCACACTGGAGGGTGAGGCACAGTGGAGCAAGCAGTAGGCCAGGAATCAGAAGTCTTGTCTTTCACTCTTGACTCTGCAACTGCACGATCTGGTAATCCTGGGCAAGTCACTTCACCTGTCTGGGTCTGAGCTCTGTTACCTGTCAACTTCAGTCTTAAAGCTTCCTTCCCTGTCTATGGCTCTCTGACCCTAACTCTGTTTCTGAGGCCAGGCCAATCTGAGGTCTCTAGGCCACTTGAGTTTCTGGGGAGAAAAGGGTAATGGGAGGAGAAAGTGTAATAAGGAAAAAAGTAGAAAAGGCGGACAGAGGTTACTTGAGCTTTTAAGAGACACTGACATAGTTCTATACCAAAAGACATTCTAAATTTTATTTGGTTCTAGATACAGAATTCGTCACCAGTCACATCCACAACTGGGTGTTGTTTTTGTTTTGGCTCCATCTCTTCATTCTTTCTGGAGTTATTTCTCCTCTGATTTCCAGTAGCGTATTGGGTACCTACTGACCTGGGGAGTTCATCTTTCAGTGTCCTATCTCTTTGCCTTTCCATACTGTTCATGGGGTTCTCGAGGCAAGAATACTGAAGTGGTTTGCCATTCCCTTCTCTAGTGGACCACGTTTTGTCAGAACTCTCCACCATGACCCATCTGTCTTGGGTGTCCCTACACGGCATGGCTCATAGTTTCATTGAGTTAGACAAGGCTATAGTCCATGTGATCAGATTGGTTAGTTTTCTGTGAATTTGGTTTTCATTCTGTCTGCCCTCTGATGGAGAAGGACAAGAGGCTTATGGAAGCTTCCTGATGGGAAAGATTGACTGAGGGGAAAACTGCTTCTGATGTAAAGTCCAATGCTGTAAAGAGCAATATTGCATAGGAACCTGGAATGTTAGGTCCATGAATCAAGGTAAATTGGAAGTGGTCAAACGGGAGATGGCAAGAGTGAACATTGACATTTTAGGAATCAGTGAACTAAAATGGACTGGAATGGGTGAATTTAACTCAGATGACCATTATATCTAATACTGTGGACAAGAATCCCTTAGAAGAAAATGAGTAGCCATCATAGTCAACAAAAGAGTCCAAAATGCCATACTTGGATGCAATCTCAAAAATGACAGAATGATCTCTGTTCATTTCCAAGGCAAACCATTCAATATCACAGTAATCCAAGTCAATGCCCCGACCAGTAATGCTGAAACAGCTGAAATTGAATGGTTCTATGAAGATCTACAAGACCTTCTAAAGCTAACACCCAAAAGAGATGTCCTTTACATTATAGGGGACTGCAATGCAAAAGTAGGAAGTCAAGAAACACCTGGAGTAACAGGCAAATTTGGCCTTGGAGTACAGAATGAAGCAGGGCAAAGTCTAATAGAGTTTTGCCAAGAAAATGCACTGGTCATAGCAAACACCCTCTTCCAACAACACAAGAGAAGACTCCACACATGGACATCACCAGATGGTCAATACCAAAATCAGATAGATTATATTCTTTGTAGCCAAAGATGGAGAAGCTCCATACAGTCAGCAAAAACAAGGCCAGGAGCTGACTCTGGCTCAGATCATGAACTCGTTATTGCCAAACTCAGACTTAAATTGAAGAAAATAGGGAAAACCACTAGACCATTCAGGTATGACCTAAATAAAATCCCTTACGATTATACAGTGGAAGTGACAAATAAATTCAAGGGATTAGATCTGATAGACAGACTGCCTGAAGAACTATGCTCGAAGGTTCGTGACATTGTACAGGAAGCAGTGATCAAGACCATCCCCAAGAAAAAGAAATGCAAAAAGGCAAAAAGGTTGTCTGAGGAGGCCTTACAACTAGTGGATAGAAGATAAGCAAAAGGCAAAGGAGAAAATAAAAGGTATACCCATTTGAATGCAGAGTTCCAAAGAACAGCAAGGAGAAATAAGAAAGCCTTCCTCAGTGATCAATGCAAAGAAATAGAGGAAAACAATAGAATGGGAAAGACTAGAGATCTCTTCAAGAAAATTAGAGATACCAAGGGAAAAGAGATAAGAAAGCCTTCCTCAGTGATCAATGGAAAGAAATAGAGGAAACAATAGAATGGGAAATACTAGAAATCTCTTCAAGAAAATTAGAGCTATCAAGGGAACATTTCATGGAAAATGGGCACAGTAAAGGACAGAAATGGTATGGACCTGACAGAAGCAAAAGATATTAAGAAGAGGTGGCAAGAATACACAGAAAAACTATACAAAAAAGATCTTCATGACCCAGATAATCATGATGTGTCACCTAGAGCCAGACATCCTGGAATTTGAGGTCAAGTGTGCCTTAGGAAGCATCACTATGAACAAAGCTAGTGGAGGTGATGGAATTCCAGTTGAGCTATTTCAAATCCTAAAAGATGATGCTGTGAAAGTGCTGCACTCAATATGCCAGCAAATTTGGAAAACTCAGCAGTGGCCACAGGACTGGAAAAGGTCAGTTTTCATTCCAATCCCAAAGAAGGGCAATGCCAAAGAATGCTCAAACTACCACACAATTGTACTCATCTCACATGCTAGCTCAAAATTCTCCAAGCCAGGCTTCAACAGTACATGAACTGTGAACTTCCAGATACCCAAGCTGGATTTAAAAAGGCAGAGGAATCAGAGATCAAATTGCCAACATCCACTGGATCACTGAAAAAGTGAGAGAATTCCAGAAAAACATCTATTTCAGCTTTACTGATTATGCCACAGTCTTTAACTGTGTGGATAACAACAAACTGGAAAATTCTTCAAGAGATGGGAATACCAGACCACCTGACCTGACTCCCGAGAAATCTGTATGCAGATCAAGAAGCAACAGTTAGAACTAAACATGGAACAACAGACTGGTTCAAAACTGGGAAAGGAGTAAGTACATCAAGGCTATATATTGTCACCCTGCTTATTTAACTTATATGCAGAGTACTTCATGAGAAACGCTGGACTGGATGAAGCACAAGCTGGAAGCAAGATTGTCAGGAGAAATAACAGTAACCTCAGATATGCAGATGACACCACATTTATGGCAGAAAGTGAAGAGGAACTAAAGAGCCTCTTGATGAAAGTGAAAGAGGAGAGTGAAAAAGTTGGCTTAAACTCAACATTCAGAAAACTAAGATCATGGCATCTGGTCCCATCACTTCACGACAAATAGATGGAGAAACAATAGAAACAGTGAGACTTTATTTTGGGGGGCTCCAAAATCACTGCAGATGGTGACTGCAGCCATGAAATTAAAAGAAGCTTGCTCCTTGGAAGAAAAGTTATGACCAACCTAGATAGCATGTTGAAAAGCAGAGACATTACTTTGCCAAGAAAGGTCCATCTAGTCAAAGATATGGTTTTTCCTGTGGTCATGTATGGATGTGTGGGTTGGACTATAAAGAAAGCTGAGCACCTAAGAGTTGATGCTTTTGAACTGCGGTGGTGGAGAAGACTCTTGAGAGTCCCTTGGACTGCAAGGAGATCAAACTAGTCAATGCTAAAGGAAATCAGTCCTGAATATTCATTGGAAGGACTGATGCTGAAGCTGAAACTCCAATACTTTGGCCACCTGATGAGAAGAACTGACTCATTTGAAAAGACCCTGATGCTGGGAATGATTGAAAACAGGAGAAGAAGGGGATAACAGAGGATGAGATGGTTGGATGGTATCACCGACTCAATGAACATGAGTTTGAGTAAGCTCCGGGAGTTGGTGATGAACAGGGAAGCCTGGTGTACTACCATCCATGGGGTCACAAAGAGTCGGACACGACTGAGCGACTGAACTGAACTGAACTGAGATACAGAATTCATTTAAACTGAAGGAGAAAAGAGAGGTGAGACTGAATGTGTACTTCTTTGGTTGGAGAAAAACCTAAGGTGATGATGATGATGATGATAGTAATAATTGGACATTCTGTAGCACTTGACAGTTTATAAAGTGCTTTCACATGTTAATTACAACTATGCCTTACTTTACAGTAAAAAAAAATGCTCTTTGGTGCTCTCCCACCTGTATGAGTTGGTATTGACTGGACATGTAAATAGGCTTGTTATTTACACGATTGTTAGTGGAAGCAAGAGGGATGGAAGTTCAGCACCACCATCTGGACAGTGAACAGCTCAAAAGATGACCTGGCACACCTGCATCAACACCCCTGTGTTCAACCTGGTGGTCTCCTAATTGTGATCATGAGGAAAATTGAAGTGGTGCGGCCCTGCTTACTTTCCCGGGAAGTAGGTTTTTCCTCTGTCATCACTGAATCCTTACTTTTGTTTTACTTCTCCTTCCATTGACATTCCAGTAACAAGCAGTCATTTTGTCTTTTCTCTCTAGAGAGAATCCTAGCCTGGGAGACAGAAATTCTGGGTCCTGGTTCCAATTCTGCCATTTAATTATTTTGTTTCATCTGATCCTCACTTTCTTCCCCTAGAGCAGAGTTGAACCAGCTCTTTTCTACCCCACTAGAGTACATCATGAGAAATGCTGGACTGGAAGAAACACAAGCTGGAATCAAGACTGCTGGCAGAAATATCAATAACCTCAGATATGCAGATGATACCACCCTTATGGGAGAAAGTGAAGAGGAGCTAAAAAGCCTCTTGATGAAAGTGAAAGAGGAGAGTGAAAAAGTTGGCTTAAAGCTCAACATTCAGAAAACAAAGATAATGGCATCTGGTCCCATCACTTCATGGGAAATAGATGGGGAAACAGTGGAAACAGTGTCAGAATTTATTATGGGGGGCTCCAAAATCACTGCAGATGGTGACTACAGCCGTGAAATTAAAAGACGCTTACTCCTTGGAAGAAAAGTTATGACCAACCTAGATAGTATATTCAAAAGCAGAGACATTACTTTGCCGACTAAGGTCCGTCTAGTCAAGGCTATGGTTTTTCCTGTGGTCTAGGAACTAAAAAGCCTCTTGATGAAAGTGAAAGAGGAGAGTGAAAAAGTTGGCTTAAAGCTCAACATTCAGAAAATGAAGATCATGGCCCATCATGTGATCTGGTCCACCAGATCAGATCTGGTCCCATCACTTCATGGGAAATAAATGGGGAAACAGTGAAAACAGTGTTAGACTTTATCTTTTTGGGCTCCAAAATCACTGCAGATGGTGACTGCAGCCATGAAATTAAAAGACGCTTACTCCTTGGAAGGAAAGTTATGACCAACCTAGATAGCATATTGAAAACCAGGGACATTACTTTGCCAACAAAGGTCCATCTAGTCAAGGCTATGGTTTTTCCAATGGTCATGTATGGATGTGAGAGTTGGACTATGAAGAAAGCTGAGTGCTGAAGAATTCAAGCTTTTGAACTGTGATATTGGAGAAGTCTCTTGAGAGTCCCTTGGACTGCAAGGAGATACAACCAGTCTATTCTAAAGGAGATCAGCCCTGGGATTTCTTTGGAAGGAATGATGCTAAAGCTGAAACTCCAGTACTTTGGCCACCTCATGCGAAGAGTTGACTCATTTGGAAAAGACTCTCATGCTAGGAGGGATTGGGGGCAGGAGGAGAAGGGATGACAGAGGATGAGATGGCTGGATGGCATCTCCGACTCAAATGGACATGAGTTTGATCGAACTCCGGGAGTTGGTGATGGACAGGGAAGCCTGGCTTGCTGCAATTCATGGGGTCACAAAGAGTCGGACATGACTGAGCTTCTGGACTGAACTGAATAGAATAGAAAGTCATGAATATGTGTATGGAGGCCTACATGAAACCTATTGATACACGATTCTAAAAATATGCTAATAACCTTCCATCTTTATCTTCATCCCCAACTTTTCTTCCAAAATTCACATATGAATAGCCAACTCTTTTCCCACTACCTTGAACTCAACCCATCAAAGTTCTTTTATGCCTTCTTTCATCTATCCTCCTTCTCCTCTTCCTGCTTCCTCTTGCAGAAAAAGGCATGGCCATCCACTCACTTCCCTGAGCTGCATAATTGGCATCATCCCCAAATCCTCCCTTTCTACTTCCAGCGAGTCGATGTTTTCTACTGATTCACCCTAAAAGTCTTTTGTCTGCATTATTTCCTCTCCATCCATACAATCATGGACCTAATTAGGCAATCATCAGCTCCCAAAAGTGCATTTGCAATTGTAAGTACTTCCTTCCCCACAAGCGAAGGCCTGGAGGCTCAGCATCAACCACAGGACTCAGTCAGGGGGTGAGAACTGATGAAGGGACCTGGGTATCTATCTACAGAGTCATCTCCACAGAAAAGCCCTCAATCCAAGGCTATGGAGATGCTGTGAGGTAGGCAGGCAGAGAAGGAGACTGAGGATGTACAGACAGCAAGGCCCAGAGCAGGGGGCAGAACTCACGAGAGAGAGCCCAGGAATCCAAGACAGAAGGACCTGGGTCATTCTTCTGTGCATAGTCAGAGAAGCCCCACATGGGTGTGATCCTTTCTGCTCAGTGAGAACATATCTTTCTGTAGCACAGACCGGTGACTAACTGGCTCCGAACATACCTCTTCTTCTCCGCCTACAGGATAAAAGCTAATGATCATATCTTCCTCCCCCTCTGGCTTCACAGAGAACAACCCACCCTTGCACTGCATGCTTCTGCAAGACTGAACTACTCATGATTTCCAAGTGACACCACGCTCTCACATGTCTGCCCTTCACACCTGCCCTGCACTCGACCCACAGTGCCTGGTTCACCGGGCATATTTCTAGCTCTGTTTCATCCCCTGCCTTTGTGTTGCACACTATGCAAATTTCCACTAACATATCCATCCCATTGAAGCTTAGCTGCCTGAAGGTCTTGGAGGTTTGCATGAAAGACTATAAGCTCTTGTTGTTTCATCATTGTCTTCGCACCTCTGCACAAACCTCATGCCAAAGAGGCTGATTAATGTGTTTGTTGAATGGATGACTGGGTGGATGGATGAGCTATTACGTGGGAGGAGAGACTGGTTGGGGACAGGAGTTCTATAAATTTAGATTTATAGAACAATTACAAAGATAGTGCAGAATAAGTTCCATACTGTCTGTTCCATAATGTAAAACAGAATAAGTTTATCAAAACTAGAGAATTAAAGGATGAAATTAGAAATTTTCTAATTTCTAACCCTAAGACCATACACAAAAATAAACTCAAAATGAATTAAAGATCAAATGTAAGGTCAAACACCATAAAGCTCTAGGTAGAATATTACTCTTTGACATAAATTGAAGGAAGATCTTTTTTGATCCATTTCCCAGAGAAATGAAAATTAAAAAAAAAAAAAGTAGTAAACAAATGGGATCTAATTAAACTTAGCTTTTGCACAGCAAAGGAAATCATAACGAAATAAAAAGACAATCCTCAGAATGAGAAAATATTTGCAAAAGAAGCAACCGACAAGGGATTAATTCTCCAAAATATACAACCAGCTTGCTTATGCAGCTCATCATCAAAAAAGCAAACAACACAATCAAAAAATGGGTAGAATATCTAAACAGACATTTTCCCAAAGAAGACATACAGTTACCCAAAAACACATGAAGAAATGCTCAACATCACTAGTTATTAGAGAAATGCAAATTGAAAGTACAAGGAGGTATCCCCTCACACTAGTCAGGATGGCATCATCAAAAAATTTACATACAATAAATCCTGGGGAGGGTGTGGAGAAAAGGAAACCCCCTATACTGCTGAGGGAGGGGGTGTAAATCGGTACAGACACTATAGAAAACAGTATGGAGTTTCCTTAAAAAGCTAAAAATAGAACTACTATATGAGCCAGCAATCCTACTCCTAGGTATATACCAAGGGAAAACTGTAATTCAAAAAGATGCATGTGCCACACTGTTCATCACACCACTATTTACAATAACCAGGACATGGAAGCAAAGCAAATGTCCACTGACAGCGGAATGGATAAAGAAGACGTGGTACAGATATATAATGGAATATTACTCAGCCATCAGTTCAGTTCAGTTCAGTCCCTCAGTCATGTCTGACTCTTTGCAACCCCATGGACTGCAGCAGGCCAGGCTTCCCTGTCCATGACCAGCTCCTGGAGCTTGCTCACACTCATGTCCATCCATGAATCAGTGATGCCATCAAACCATCTCATCCTCTGTCGTCCCTTCTCCTCCTGCCTTCAATCTTTCCCAGCATCAGGGTCTTTTCAAATGAATCAGCTCTTCCCATGAGGTGACCAAAGTATTGGAGTTTCAGCTTTAGCATCAGTCCTTCCAATGAACACTCAGGGCTGATCTCCTTTAGGATGATCTCCTTAGGATGATCCAACTCCTTTAGGGTTGGATCTCCTTGCAGTCCAAGGGACTCTCAAGAGTCTTCTCCAGCACCACAGTTCAAAAGCATCAATTCTTGGGCTCTCAGCTCTCTTCATGGTCCAACTCTCACATCCATACATGACTATGGGAAAAACCATAGCTTTGATTACATGCACCTTTGTCAGCAAAGTGATGTCTCTGCTTTTTAATATGCCGTCTAGGTTGGTCATAGCTTTTCTTCCAGGGAACAAGTGTCTTTTAATTTTATGATATAGTCACTATCTGAAGTGATTTTGGAGCCCAAGAAAATAAAGACTGTCACTATTTACATCTATTTGCCATGAACTGATGGGACCAGATGCCATGATCTTAGTTTTTTGAATCTTGAGTTTTAAGCCAGGCTTTCACTCTCCTCTTTCACTTTCATCAAGAGGCTCCTTAGTTCTTCTTCACTTTCTGCCATAAGGGTGGTGTCATCTGCATATCTGAGGTTATTGATACTTCTCCTGGCAATCTTGATTCCAGCTTGTGCTTCATCTAGCCCAACATTTCTCATGATGTACTCTGCATATAAGTTAAATAAGCAGGGTGACAATATACAGCCTTGACATACTCTTTTCCAAATTTGGAATCAGTCCATTTTTCCATGTACAGTTCTAACTGTTGCTTCTTGACCTGCATACAGATTTCTCAGGAGGCAGGTCAGGTGGCCTGGTATTCCCATCTCTTGAAGAATTTTCCATAGTTTATTGTGATCCACACAGTCAAAGGCTTTAGCATAGTCAATAAAGCAGAAGTAGATGACTTTCTGGAATTCTCTTGCTTTTTTGATGATCCAACAGATGTTGGCAATTTGATCTCTGGTTCCTCTGCCTTTTCTAAATCCAGCTTGAAATTCTGGAAGTTCTCAGTTCACGTACTGCTGAGTCCTAGCTTGAAGGATTTTGAGCATGACCTTGCAGGCGTGTGAGATGAGTACACTTGCGCAGTAGTTTGAACATTCTTTGGCATTGCCTTTCTTTGGGATTGGAATGAAAACTGACCTTTTCCAGGCCTGTGGCCATTGCGGAGTTTTCCAAATTTGCTGGCATATTGAGTGCAGCACTTTTACAGCATCAGCTTTGAGGATTTGAAATAGCTAACTGGAATTCCATCACCTCCTCTAGCTTTGTTCGTAGTGATGCTTTCTAAGGCCCACTTGACTTTGCACTCCAGGATGTCTGGCTCTACGTGACAGATCACAGCATCATGGTTATCTGGGTCATGAAGAACTTTTTTGTACAGATCTTGTATTCTTGCCACCTCTTCTTAATCTCTTCTGCTTCTGTTAGGTTCAGACCATTTCTGTCCTTTATTGTGCTTATGTTTGCATGAAATATTCCCTTGGTATCTCTAATTTTCTTGAAGAGATCTCTAGTCTTTCTGAGTCTATAGTTTTCCTCTATTTCTTTACATTGGTCACTTAGGAAGGCTATCGTCTCTCCTTGCTATTCGTTGGAACTCTGCATTCAGATGGATATATCTTTCCTTTTCTCCTTTGCCTTTTGATTCTCCTCTCTTCTCAGCTATAAGAAGTCCTCCTCAGACAACCTTTTTGCATTTTTTTCATTTCATTTATTATTCGGCCATAAAAAAAAATAATAGTAATAATGCCGTTTGCAGCAACATGGATAGACCTAGAGAGTATCATACTGAGTGAAATAAATCAGACACAGGAAGACAAATATCATATCACTTATACATGAATCTAATAAAAGGTACAAATGAATTTATTTACAAAACAGAAGTAGAGTTACAGATGTAGAAAACAAACTTATGGTTCCAGAGGAAGGGGGAGAGAAATTGGGAGATTGGGATTGCCATATACACACTACTATATATGAAACAGATAAGTAATAAGAACCCACTGTGTAGCACAGGAAACTCTACTCAACATTCTGTAATGGGCTACATAGGAAAAGAATCTTAATAAAAGGGAATATGTATTTGTATAACTGATACACTTTTCTGTACATCTGAAACTAACACAACATTGTAAGTCAACTACAGTAAATTTTTCTTTAAAACTAAAGAATTAGCGTTGATACAATACTACTAACTAAAACTGTAGGTTTCATTTAGATTACACCAATTTTTCTACCAATGTCCTTTTCCAGTGCTAGTATCTCATCCAAGGACGAGTTTACACTTAGCCATTCTGTCTCCTTAGTCTCTTCCAGTCTGGGGCAGTTTCTCTGGCTTTCCTTATTCTTTATATCCTTATTTTTTTTTTAAGCTATCTTTCAGGTATTTTGTAGAACATCTTTGGATTTGGGTTGTCTGATAGTCCTCGTGATCAGACCAGAGTTATGGATTTGGGGGAAGAACGTCACAGAGGTGAAGTGCCCTTCTCGTTGCATCAAGAGTTCTGGAACATGACTTCTCACTGGTGGTGTTGAGCTTGGGTACTCGGCAAAGGTGATGTCTGCCCGCTTCTCCACTGTGGACTCACTCTTTTCCCTTTTCATGTGCTGTTCTTCAGCCATGAGTCACTAAGTCCAGTGGATATTCAAGGGGACAGGAATTGAGTTCTATCCACGGAAAGGAAGCATCTACATTTATTATTTGGAATTCTTCTGTAATGAAGATTTGTAGGACAGGAATTCTAAACTTCATTTTTGCTATGACTCTACTGGTAGGTAGCGAAGCCTATGGCCCTCTTCTTAGAATAGTATTTTGAAAGCAATGTTTTTATTTTAAAAATAAAACACACACACTACAAAGGAAAACAATTATTTGCTTAGTTGCTCAGTCATGTCCGATTCTTTGCGACCCTTTGGACTGTACCCACCAGTCTTCCCTATGCATGGGACTTTTCTGACAAGAATACTGGAGTGGGTTGCCATTCCCTTCTCCAGGGGATCTTCCCGACTCAGGGATAGAACCCTCCACTCCTGTATCTCCTGCATTACTGATGGATTCTTTAATGGTGAGCCATCAGGGAAGTACTTCTTAGAACAGTAATTTGAAAGTAATGTTTTTATTTTAAAAATAAAACACACACATTACAAAGGAAAACAATTATACTGAAATACAATTATCAAAATATTTTTGTAAACCAATGTGTGATATGTTAATAAATGTGTTTGTTTATTAACACATCAAAACACAAGTTCTAGCAGCATGTCTAATAACTAATTTCAAAGTGTCGCTGAACATAAGTGATAACACAGCTACTGCTAACACCACTGAGATTTGTTGCCTAGACTAACAATGGAAGGAGCAGTACCTCAGCGACAAGTCTGTAGAAACACACGTGTAATTATTCCCCAAACAAGCTCACAAACCCCTAGAGTTCTATCCATGGGCCCTAGGTTAAAAACTGTTGGTTTAAGTGGGCCCAAGACCACAGAGATGTTCTAGGATTGTGCAAAAGGAGGTAGAATGTACCTGTGCAGGTGGTGAGAAGTGATGAAATATCACAAAATAATCCACTTATCACAGATTTATTTATCAAATCGTTTATCATCTTTTAGGTTAGAAAAAAATAACAGTGGTGAAGATGCTACAAAACCGGCACTTTTGTACATTACCAATGGCAGGGCTAAAGTGTACAAATTTGCCCAACGCCACTGAGAAGCAATTAGAAAATACCAACAACCATGAAAAGACTCAAAATCTTGATTGAGAAACCTACTTCTTAGAAGCTACCTTAAGAAATTAATCCTAACCATATAAAAAAAATGTATTTAGAGATGTGTGTTGCAGCAATGTTTACATTGGCAAAAAATATTAACAGTAACTAAAGATTTAAATATGCGTAGAAGACTCTACACATGGACATCACCAGATGGTCAACACCGAAATCAGATTGATTATATTCTTTGCAGTCAAAGATGGAGAAGCTCTATACAGTCAGCAAAAACAAGACCGGGAGCTGACTGTGGCTCAGATCATGAACTCCTTATTGCCAAATTCAGACTGAAATTGAAGAAAGTGGGGAAAACCACTAGACCATTCAGGTATGACCTAAATCAAATCCCATATGATTATACAGTGGAAATGAGAAACAGATTCAAGGGACTAGATCTGATATATAGAGTGCCTGATGAACTATGGATGGAGGTTCATGACATTGTACAGGAGACAGGGATCAAGACCATCCCCATGGAAAAGAAATGCAAAAAAGAAAAATGGCTGTCTGAGGAGGCCTTACAAATAGCTGTGAAAAGAAAAGTGAAAAGCAAAGGAGAAAAGGAAAGATATACCAACCCCAAGAAATGCAGGAAAAAAGAGAGAAAGGAGATATATCAAAATGTTAATCGTAATGGGGTTGCAAGGAATGATTTTATGCTTCCGTCTATTTCCTATGGTATGCTTTCAATATACTATTAAACTATTAAAACAAAAAGAAACAGAAGTGTTTGCTAGAAATACACAAGTAACTTTCATAACATTGAGATGGAGTTAAGTAACTCTGAAGCCCTATATTTTTCTGTCTCCTCTTGTCTTCAAAGCCTCAGAAGCAAAGAAAATCCCACTGCTCAAAGCTGGTGCATCTTTATAATATCTGGTATGAAGCAGCCCTAGATTAAAGTGCTCTAAATTAATGATGAATAAATGTTAAACATTCACTATAGCCCAAATTGTTGACATCATGTCATTACCTACCCAGAGAAGGAATTTACACAGCAGCGGCAGTAGCAGCAATAGAAGGAGCTGACCTGAGTTCATGGCAATAGTCGGTAGGTGCTCAGCCAACATTAAATACATGCCTGAACAGGAGCTGACTTCTCAGGAGGTCTCCAATTTCTCTGCCACTGTCTTTGTCCAGCCATAGCCAGTCTGTCCAGGAGACAGTGATCAAGACCATCCCCAAGAAAAAGAATTGCAAAAAGGCAAAATGGTTGTCTGAGGAGGACTTACAAATAGCTGAGAAAAGAAGAGAAGCTAAAGGCAAAGGAGAAAAGTTAATATCTGGTATGAAGCAGCCCTAGATTAAAGTGCTCTAAATTAATGATGAATAAATGTTAAACATTCACTATAGCCCAAATTGTTGACATCATGTCATTACCTACCCAGAGAAGGAATTTACACAGCAGCGGCAGTAGCAGCAATAGAAGGAGCTGACCTGAGTTCATGGCAATAGTCGGTAGGTGCTCAGCCAACATTAAATACATGCCTGAACAGGAGCTGACTTCTCAGGAGGTCTCCAATTTCTCTGCCACTGTCTTTGTCCAGCCATAGCCAGTCTGTCCAGGAGACAGTGATCAAGACCATCCCCAAGAAAAAGAATTGCAAAAAGGCAAAATGGTTGTCTGAGGAGGACTTACAAATAGCTGAGAAAAGAAGAGAAGCTAAAGGCAAAGGAGAAAAGAAAAGATATGCCCATTTGAATGCAGAGTTCCAGCGAATAGCAAGGAGAGATAAGAAAGTCTTCTTCAGTGATCAATGCAAAGAAATAGAGGGAAAAAATAGAATGGGAAAGATTAGAGATCTCTTCAAGAAAATTAGAGATACCAAGGGAACATTTCATGCAAAGATGGGCACAATAAAGGACAGAAATGGTCTGGACCTAACAGAAGCAGAAGATATTAAGAAGAGGTGGCAAGAACACACAGAACTGTGCAAAAGAGATCTTCATGACCCAGATACACGATGCTGTGATCACTTACTTAGAGTCAGATATCCTGGAATGGGAAGTCAAGTGGGCCTTAGAAAGCATCACAAAGCTAGAGGAGGTGATGGAATTCCAGTTGAGCTATTTCAATCAAGATGACGCTGTGAAAATGCTGCACTCAATATGCCAGCAAATTTGGAAAACACAACAGTGGACACAGGACTGGAAAAGGTCAGTTTTCATTCCAATCCCAAAGAAAGGCAGTGCCAAAGAATGCTCAAACTACTGCACAACTGCACTCATATCACACACTAGCAAAGCAATGCTCAAAATTCTCCAAGCCAGGCTTTAACAGTACATGAACCGTGAACTTCCAGATGTTCAAGCTGGTTTTAGAAAAGGCAGAGGAACCAGAGATCAAATTGCCAACATCTGTTGGATCGAATAAGCAAGGGAATACCAGAAAAGCATCTACTACTGCTTTATTGACCACACCAAAGCCTTTGACTGTGTGGATCACAACAAACTGGGGATAATTTTTCAAGAGATGAAAATGAAGATCATGGCATCTGGTCTCAGCACTTCATAGGAAATAGATGGGGAAACAGTGGAAACAGTGTCAGGCTTTATTTTTTTGGGCTCCAAAATCAATGCCAATGGTAACTGCAGCCATGAAATTAGAAGACGCTTACTCCTTGGAAGAAAAGTTATGCCCAACCTAGATAGCATTTTCAAAAGCAGAGACATTACTTTGCCGACTAAGGTCTGTCTAGTCAAGGCTATGATTTTTCCTGTGGTCATGTATGGATGTGAGAGTTGGTCTGTGAAGAAGGCTGATCGCCGAAGAATTGATGCTTTTGGACTGTGGTGTTGGAGAAGACTCTTGAGAGTCCCTTGGGCTGCAAGGAGATCCAACCAGTCAATCTTAAAGGAAATCAGTCCTAAATATTCATTGGAAGGACTGATGCTGAAGCTGAAGCTCCAATACTTCGGCCACCTGATGCGAGAACTGACTCATTAGAAAAAATCCCTGAGGCTGGGGAAGATGGAAGGCAGGAAGATAAGGGGACGACGAGGATGAGATGGTTGGATGGCATCATCGACTCAATGGACATGAGTTTGAGCAAGCTCCGGGGGTTGGTGATGGACATGGAAGCCTCGCCTGCTACAGTCCGTGGGGTCGCAGAGTCGGACACGACTGAGCGACTGAACTGTAATGAGCCTGTCTGTCCACACGGTGGCAGTACTGCTCCACACAAGGTAGAGATGGGCGGCACTCTCCACCTGGAAGTCAAGGCCCAATTCCCCTTCCTTTTTCGGGCAGAGTTGACCTAGGATCCACAGAAAGGCTAAAAAGGAGGACACTGTTCAGAGTCTCCCTGTCTTTCCGAATGAAGTGGGAGACGTGGGCCTGGGCTACAGGAAAGATGCAATCATCACCCGTGGAGGGTTGGACCAGCCTGTGAAACCGCTGGGGCACCCAGTACTGAGGTTTATACATCCATGATAGGCAGCTAGGGCCAGAGGCTCCTGGGAAAGTCCTGGATGAAGTTGAAAACAGCTCTCCAGGGAAGGCTGATACCCGGGAGGCAACGTAGTGAGATGTGATATTACAAACTGGCAAGAGTGGGGGTGGGGGGATACTCAGACCAGGTTTCACATCTTGGCTCAGCCTCTGGCAAGTAACATGACCCCCCCGGCTGCATTTCTTATCTGTGAAATGGGAATAGGAACTTGCAAGGCCACTGAGAGATTGAAGTTGAATAAATCTTACAAAGGACATAGTGGGATGGCCAGCACATAGCAACTCAGCGAGCGCTGGTTGCTATAGTCATTGCCACAATTGCAGTTGTTAATAATCGTGATGTCATTAATTGTGCATAGAAATCCCAAGAAAGACTCTTGCCTGCTAAGGACACACAGACTAAATCTGTGACTAGATCCTCAAATTGTTTCTCTATCTCTAATGAGGCGAGAGAGCAAAGGGTGGGTCCAAGAGGCAAGAATTTTAGCTGTTTTTCAAAAAATGGACATATGTTTGCGGGAATAAACTCAAATGTGGTCTTTGAATTCTCTTTAGGGAGGGAAGGGACAGTGCTGAATTCCTCGTTTCTTTCCCCGCCAAATCTGGAAGCCAAAGTAACCCGCTGAACTGTAGTCCCAGCACCCTTCGTGAGGGGGTTGCCCAGCAGGACAGCTTTGTAGTCTGTTCGGGTCCAGTCTCCAGGCTGACCTTGTCTGCACCTTCTCCTGCCAGGAGACAAACGTACAATTCCTTTATTCCTCATGCAGTTGTCCTCGGGGGGAAAAAACACATTTTTTTTTCTTCTTCATTTCTCCTAAGTTTATAAAGTATGATTGATGAGAAAAGGCAAACAGCTAGAACTGTTTACACAAAAAGAGAGAAGAGTAAAAGAGAGACAGCTTAAATGATCTCCAAGTCCAGGTTCATTATACAGTGAAAATGACCGGCTGACTGTTCTCCAACTTTTTACTGAGGACATAAAGAAAAAATAAAATTTAAGTACCACACAAGGGATTTAGGTCAGATGAAAGTAGCAGTTGTGAAAGCATGATTCTTCAAGGTTCTCTAGGGGGAATATATTTGAAACGTGTCACCTTTCCTGGTGGCTCAATGGTGAAGAATCATCCTGTGAATGCATGAGACCTGGGTTCAACCCCTGGGTTGGGAAGATCCCCTGGAGAAGGAAATGGCAACCCACTCCAGTACTCTTGCCTGGAAAATCCCATGGACGGAGGAGCCTGGTAGGCTGCAGTCCATGGAGTCGCTAAGAGTCGGACACGACTTAGCGACTTCACTTTCACTTTTCACTTTCTTGCATTAGAGAAGGAAATGGCAACCCACTCCAGTGTTCTTGCCTGGAGAATCCCAGGGACGGGGGAGCCTGGTGGGCTGCCGTCTATGGGGTCACACAGAGTCGGACACGGCTGAAGTGACTTAGCAGCAGCAGTAATCATAATCTATTAATACGTCAGTGCACAAGGTCCCTAGGTTTTGTCATTGTAGCAAGCAAAGAACAATGGTCTGAATGGGCATGTTGGACATGAAGGGCTATGTTATGCTATGTAACGAAGGGGTCCAAAATATTTGCTGACCACGAGAAATGTCTATTCCTCACTAGTGTCGCGTGTCCAGCAAAGGCAGATGGGCATCTCTGGTCCTTGTCCTCTCATTCAGAGCCTCAGGCAGACACACACTCCGTTCTCTGGCTGCAGAGCAGGGGGAAGGGCTGGCTAAGTATGGTGAGCCACACTCTGGTTCTTAAAGGCTTCTGCCCATTTCACTTCTTCTGACCACAGTTACAGCACTGAGCAAGTCCCCTGACCACAGAGAGGTAACATCCTGCTGTACGCCTACCAAGAGGAAACCCAGCTTCTTTGTGGGCAGTTCATCACCACCCAGGCTTCCTAGGACTTCTGACACTTTCAAGTGATCAGCCTCATACTGCAAGGTATTTTGTGACTATCACAGCATTTTTCCTCCAGCATGGAGCTCCCTGGGAAGACTAAAATAGAGAAACTATAAGCACTGTTAATCCTTTTCCATCCAGAATAACTTAGATTTGAGCCTTTCTCCATGCAGAGCAAGAGATTAAGTCACTTCTACAACACATCTCTTTTTTATAGTTCCAACTGAGCACAAGGTGCTGGGAATATTAAGACAAAATAAAGCAAAATCCCTTCTCTCAAAAGATTCGTAGTCTAGTGATCCTGTTGGGTTTATCAGAATGGGGTTTGGAGTGAGGTGTGGGCTTGACAGAGAGCCACGTAGATATTACCAAGACGGAGGTGACTTTGAAGATGCCTCAAGAGCCTGTGGAGCTGCGTTCTGTTATTCCAGCCTGACCTAGGAGCACACACACCTGCCCCCTCTTGGGCATGCCTCCTGCTGAGATCTCGCTCTTGCCTCTTGCCTGGATTTTTCCCTTGTCTCTCCCCTACTTCACACTCCCTGTGGCTCCCCTCCCTGGTACCCTGGGCCCTGCCCACATCTCTGATGGGCTTGTCTCTTACCCCTTCTGCCTTGAACTGCTCTGGTTTCTCACACATATTTCCTGCCTCCTAAATTTCTGCTCAGTCTGTCCCCTGTGCCTGGAACACGCCCCACACACTCGGCTTCCACATTAACTGTGTCAATTGCTATTTCTATGGGCACTTGCCTGACACCGTTTTTCTCTTCCTTAACGGCTAGACTGTCCTTATCACATGGTCCTGGAACAATCTGTTTATGCATCCACCTTCCTCACTGAGCTATGTGAGGACTGGGGCTCTACCCCAGACTTATAGTAGGGTTAAAGCAAATACCTAGGACCATTTGTGAGGACTGGGGCTCTACCCCAGACTTATAGTAGGGTTAAAGCAAATACCCCAGCGATGTTTGTTGATACTTCCGTTGCAGAGAATTATGATGGTCAGTGAAAGATACTGAAGCATGCAAATACCCCATATTTAGGACAAGATTCAGAATGTGTGTGTGCGGGGGTTGGGGGGGGAGCTGTAAAATGGAAATATGACTTTGAAGAGAAAAAAAATAGCTTCTAACATAAAATATTAGTCATGTGCTTTAATTTAAATGGTTTTTTCGGGTTTTTTTTGGTGTTGACTATTTTTAAAGTCTTTAATGAACTTGTCACAGTATTGCTCCTGCTGTTTATGTTTTGGTGTTTTGGCCATGACGCATGTGGGATCTTAGCTCCCAACCAGGGGTCAAATCTGCACCCCTGCATAGGAAGGCGAAATCTTAACCACTGGACCACCAGGGAATTCCTTCACATGCTTTTTAATTATGTGATCTCAGTGCCAAATTTCTCTGGCGTTTGAGTTCTTCAGACAACAAATTATTTTAAAGTTTGATATTTATTGATTATTATTTAAAATATCAACATTTCTACTTTGCATGACATCATTTGGACTATTTGAAAAGATGTGTAATGAAAAAAGTTGGAAATCAAGTTTAAAACAGTTGAATAAATGAACTGTTGTTCAGTCATTCAGTGGTTCTGACTCTTTGTGACCCCATGGACTGCAGCATGCCAGGCTTCCCTGTCGTTAACCATCTCCCAGAGCTTTCTCAAACTCATGTCCACTGAGTCAGTGATGCCATCCAACCATCTCATCCTCTGTCATCCCCTTCTCCTCCTGCCTTCAGTCTTTCCCAGCATCAGGGTCTTTTCTAATGAGTTGGCTGTTCACATCAGGTGGCCAAAGTATTGAAGCTTCAGCTTCAGCATCAGTCCTTCCAATGAATATTCAGGACTGATTTCCTTTAGGATTGACTGGTTTGATCTCCTTGTTGTCCAAGGGACTTTCAAGAGTCTTCTTCAACACCACAGTTCAAAAGTATCAGTTCTTTGGCTCTCAGCCTTCTTTATGGCTGAATAAATGAACAGTGCCTTGCATATCAGATAACATTAGGTTTCACTGGGAGTGACAGAAAACCCAACATAACAGTTACTCTAACAACATAGAAGTCTTTAGAATCTCAGAACCTGGCATATTGTTGAGGGTAAGTAGCTTTGCTACCCAGAAATATGGAGTTCAGTAGTCCAAAACCAGTCCAGTAACTCCATGATCATCAATCAGTGCGCGGGTTCCTTCTACCTTGTGGCTTTCCATCTTCAGCATACTGCTTCTAACTCATGGCCCAGAATGACTGATCCAGCTCCAGCCATTGTGTCCACATTCCAACCAACAAGAATAAAAGGTAAAGAGAAGGAAATCTTTTTTTTAATGACATTATCTAGAAGTAGCACCCATCACTTCTGCTTATATTTAATTGACCCAGTCATGTATAAGAAATAGTCATAGGTAAGGAGAGTTGGGAAATACAATCTATTCTAGGTGTCTGTGCTTTGCTAAAAATTGGAGGATATGAAGAAGAGGAGAGTAACTATGAAAGGACAACTGATTTATTCAACATCTACACTTGAATAACTCACAGGCATTTTGCACTGAATATAAATCTGAACTCATTGTCTGGCTCCCCACCTGATTCTCCTCCAGTTTTCTCCATCTCAGCCAGTGGAGAGCCCTATTCTGGCTCAAGCCAGAAACCTAATGCCATCGTTATTATCCCCTTGCTTTCAATTCTCCCTCCAAAATACAACTCAAATTCATCTAATCCTCTCTATTCCCTCTACCAATACACACAGTCAACAACCTCTAACATGTTTCCCAGTGCTCCTCTGGCCTTGATCCAGATCATTCTCCATATTGCAGCCAGAATGATTTTCTAAAATGAAAAATCTGAGCACGTCGCTCCTCTCCTAAAGTCCCTTGGAAGCTGCCTGTAGCACTTAAGGGGGAGACTCAGAACCTGTCC
The DNA here is from genome assembly GCA_006410635.1 of Cephalophus harveyi. Classification (NCBI taxonomy): domain Eukaryota; kingdom Metazoa; phylum Chordata; class Mammalia; order Artiodactyla; family Bovidae; genus Cephalophus; species Cephalophus harveyi. Next base: position 185,847 of record SJYT01073021.1, on the reverse strand, counting down.
AAGGCCTGGTGTGGTCTTGGCCTGGCTTCATCTTGCACCGCTAACTTTCTGCGCTCCAGGCTACAGCCAAGCTTGGCCTCCTGCTGATGCTTCATCCTTGTCAGGCTCCATCCTGACTGTCCATGCAGCCCTTCTGCTTCCACCTCCTTCTCCAGCTGGTCAATGCCCACTGATCCCTCAAGACTCAGCAGAAGCATCATGTCCCCGGGGACAATCTCCAAGGTTTGAGACTAAACTTTCATAGTACCCTTTGGTGGGCTTCCGAGGTGGCACTAATCATAAAGAACCCACCTGCCATTGGAGGAGACATAGTACCCTTTGGTACTTTTGTTTTTCACTCTTCACATCTTACAGCTCTTATCACAATGAGATTTTAAGTGATTATTTGCTAATTGAGCATTAACACCCCTTAGATGAGTCTGGTGACCAGATATTTGTGATAGTTAAATTTACGCATTGACTTGGCTGGCCCACAAGTACTTAAATATTTCATTAAACATATTCAGGGTTTGTCTATGAGGATATTTCTGGATGAGGTTAACAGTTGAATCAAAAGCCTGAGTAAAGCAGACCTCTCTCCCCAGTGTGGGTGGGCCTCAACCAATCATTTGAAGGCCTGAATAGAATTCTCTGTCTCTCTGCCTAACTGTACTTGGCTGGGACCTTGGTCTTCTCCTGCCTTAGGACTCAGACTCAGACTGGAACCTAAGCCATCATCAGCTCTCCTAGTTCTCAGGCCCTTGGACTTGGCCTGGGATTCACTCTATTGGCTCCTTGGGTCTCCAGTTTGCACAACTACAGACGACTGTACCCATCTGAATGCAGAGTTCCAAAGAATAGCAGCAAGGAGAGATAAGACAGGCTTCCTAAGTGACCGATGTAAAGAAATAGAGGAAAACAATAGAATGGGAAAGACCAGAGATCTCTTCAAGGAAATTAGAGATACCAAGAGAACATTCATGCAAAGATGGGCACAATAAAAGACAGAAATGGTATGGACCTAACAGAAGCAGGAGATATTAAGAGGTGGCAAGAATACACAGAAGAACTATACAAAAAAGATCTTCACAACCCAGATAACCATGATGGTGTGATCACTCACCTAGAGCCAGACATCCTGGAGTACAAAGTCAAGTGGGCCTTAGGGAGCATCACTATGAACAAAGCTAGAGGAGGTGATGGAATTCCAGTTGAGCTATTTCAAATCCTAAAAGCTGAGGCTGTGAAAGTGCTGCACTCAATATGCCAGCAAATTTGGAAAACTCAGCAGTGGACACAGGACTGGAAAATGTCAGTTTTCATTCCAATCCCAAAGAAAGGCAATGCCAAAGAATGTTCAAACTACCGCACAATTGCATTCATATCACACACTACCAAAGTAATGCTCAAAATTCTTCAAGCAGGCTTCAACAGTACGTGAACCGTGAACTTCCAGATGTTCAAGCTGGATTTAGAAAAGGCAGAGGAACCAGAGATCAAATTGCCAACATCTGTTGGATCATTGAAAAAGCAAGAGAGTTCCAGAAAAACATCTACTTCTGCTTTATAGACTACACCAATGCCTTTGACTATGTGGATCACAACAAACTGTGGAAAAACAGATGGGACTACCAGACTACCTTACCTGCCTCCTATGAAATCTGTATGTGAGTCAAGAGGCAGCAGTTAGAACCAGACATGGAACAACAGATTGGTTCCAAATTGGGAAGGAGTACATCAAGACTGCATATTGTCACTCTGCTTATTTAACTTATATGCAGAGTACATCATGAACTCTGGATGAAGCTGAGCTGGAATCAAGATTGCTGAAAAAATATCAATAACCTCAGATATGCAGATGACACCACCCTTATGGCAGAAAGTGAAGAACTAAAGAGCCTCTTGATGAAAGTGAAAGAGGAGAGTGAAAAAGTTGGCCTAAAGCTCAACATTCAGAAAACTAAGATCATGGTATCTGGTCCCATCACTTCATGGGAAATAGAGAGGGAAACAATGGAAACAGTGAGAGACTTTATTTTTGGGAGCTCCAAAATCACTGCAGATGGTAACTGCAGCCATGAAATTAAAAGACACTTGTTCCCTGGAAGAAAAGCTATGACCAACCTAGACAGCATATTAAAAAGCAGAGACATTATTTTGCCAACAAAGGTTCGTGTAGTTAAAGCTCTGGTTTTTCCAGTAGTCATGTATGGATGTGAGAATTGGACTATAAAGAAAGCTGAGTGGTGAAGAATTGATGCTTTTGAACTATGGTGTTGGAAAAGACTCTTGAGAGTCCCTTGAACTGCAAGGAGATTCAACCAGTCAATCTTAAAGGAAATCAGTCCTGAATATTCATTGGAAGGACTGATGCTGAAGCTGAAGCTTCAATCCTTTGGCCTTAAATGTGAAGAACTGACTCATTGGAAAAGACTCTGATGCTGAGAAAGACTGAAGGCAGGAGGAGAAGGGGATGACAGAGGATGAGATGGTTGGATGGCATCACCGACTCAATGGACATGAGTTTGAGCATGCTCAGGGAGTTGGTGATGGACAGGGCGGTCTGGCTTGCTGCAGTCCATGGGGTCGCAAAGAGTTGGACACAACTGAGCGACTGAACTGAACTGCAGATGGTGCACTTTACAGCGTCCCTGATAATGTGAGCCAGTTCCTTAGAGTAAATCAATCTCTACGAGTCCATTGTCTCTTACTCTAAATCCTACGACTCCCTGGATAATAACCAACCTATCCCTTTGGACTAGGCGCCTGGCACTTTAACCAAAATTCATGAGAAAGTGCCATTTCTCCATGTCACACATGAGAAAACTCAAGATAAGAGTCGTCATATAACTCTTCTCCGAAGATCTCATTTATACCGATAAGCAAGCCTGACTCTCCCAAGTACCGCTGTTGACCTTGCCCGTTTGGGGCCAGGGATTATTAAACTAATGGAAGTGACACCACCGCCCCTACCCCAATCCTAGAGGAGAAAGAGGTGAAAACCTGACGCTCATTTAGGGATCAGCGCAGGTCACTTGGGCTTTTCTGCCCGCCCCCTCCACCTTTCCTTCGTGCCGATCAGGGATCCCTAACCCGAGCTGGCCCTGAACTTGGCTGCGCGCTCCCGAACTAGAGCGCGGGGGCGGGGCGGGGCTTCGGAGATATGGCCACGCCCACCTTCGGCCCCGCCCCTCCCCGGTCCGAGTAGGTCACCGCCTGCCCACAGCCGCCATTTCCTGTCCGGACGGGGGCGCGGTCAGGTAACTGCAGCGGGGTGGCCCAGCCTGCGCACGTTCCGGTCTAGTCCTGATCTCTCCGTCAGAACTGAACAGAGGACACTGGTTTGGGCTCCAGCGGATGGGACGGGATCAGCTGTGGGCTAGGACTCCTATGGCGGGCACTGGGCGGGTGGACGCTGTCGAGCAGTTGCTAGGCAACGATGTCGCGTCCCCGCCCTCCTGCGCCGGGTGGGCGGGGCGTGTCTGGGCCCCAGCACACATCTAGGCTCCAGGCTACCCTCAGGCTTCTAGCCGGTGAAGCGCGCCCTGCAGAACTTCTTGGGCCTCACCCCGCCCTGACCTTCTCGTCCTGTCGTGGGTTTGCTGGCTAGGCAGGGAGCGCCCTCTGACGCCCCAGGGTAGTTCTGAGCCATCCTCCTGCCCCTCCTAACCTTGAGCATGTTAACTCACTTGGCTAGGCCTCAGTTCCACCGGAGCCTAAATTGTTAGAGCTGGAAAGAAGCCTATGGATCAGTTAAGCCACAAGTCCCCTGCCCTGATTTACAGATAATGATGCCTCACAGTAACCAGTCATCATCGCGAGTGCCTGGCAGTTTTATTTAGTCTGCAAATAGCCCTGTTTGCTAGAACCAATGAGGCTTGTAAGGCTCAGAGAGGTTGTGACTTTAGCTAAGGTAGCACAGCTTATATAACTGGTGGAATCTCAAAGAGATCAAATAATTCACAGCTTGTTCCTGGCAGATTTGGAATATCCAGTTAAATGTGGCTTCGAAGACTACTATTAAACCTAACTGTAATCAGAATTACTTGCAGAGTGCTTAGAACTGTACACTTCTGGGTACTCTCTCAAGCTTACTGAGAGAGGGCTAAGGTGAGGAATCTGTGTACTAAATCAGTTTTTGCTTGATTTTTATCATCTGTGGGTGGACCTTTGGGAACCACTGGCCTTTTCACTCAAAAACAGCTGATAGGTGATCCAGCTAAAAAAGTACCTGGAGAGATGAAGACAAGGCTGGACTGTCAGGTTCCACTCTCTCAGTCAATTTGTAGCTTCTCTTCACTTCTCAGAAACAAGCCCGAGGCTTATATTTTAAACAAGTTTGAGCATGTAGATGCAGATTACCTGTTTCTGGTTACCTGTCACAATGTCAGGTCCAAACTTCTGGCTGGGCCAGCCTGTCAAGATCAAAGTCAAGGGTTAGTGTCCTCTATCCCTGGTGGCTTGTCAGCTGCTCCGCCTGGTCTCCTGCACACCAGGTCCCTTATCAGCAGTCAACGTGGGCTTTGTAGGGACATTTTGCAGAGCAGTTTCCCCACTGGAGGAGGCTGGCAGCTTTCTGGCAGTATCACCACATGTAATGAGTGTTCCTTGGCCTTAACAGGAGTCAGAATGAATTAGACCACCCGGCTTGTTATTCATGACTTTTGTAAACACAAATCTGTCTTTAAAATAATCACTTGGCTCTTGGTTTTAGCAGGCTAATAAGCCTGACGAATTCTGTTTAGCGTTTTATTATTATTAATTTTCATTGTGTATGCTGCTTCCATCAGGGATTCTGGTTCACAATGGCTGACTATCAAGAGGAAGACTTGCAGAAATTTCTTAAAAATGTGGATGAAATCAGTAAGTACCAGTAAATCATATACAAATTAAATTTTACTTTAGGAAAGTGGAGTGACTAAAGAGAGATGATTACTCTAAGTTAGTTCCTGGGTTCCCTGACAGGTTTATGACTCTTAAGGGAAAAAAATTGTCACTGAGATTAAACAGAAGAGGGTATTGAGAAACAAGTAATATTGAAGCCTGGGGCTAATATTTTCTGGCTGTTAATTGGTATCAGTGAAGCTGTTCATATTCTGATTGGAATTCAACCGCTCTTCTCTGTATTCTCTCCCCTTCGGTGTAGAAGCAGGTCAAAAGGAGCTTCCATTTCCCCATCACCAATAAGCCTAGCTCTTCTGTTTGAGGTCACTCAGGAGCCTCATTGATCTGGAATCCGTCCTTTCTGGAGGCAGAGCCATTTCTGGTTTTGAGCTGCAGCACGTGTGTTTGTGTTAAGTCACTTCAGTCCTGTCCGACTCTGCAACCCTGTGGACTGTAGCCCACCAGACTCCTCTGTGCATGGGATTCTCCAGGCAAGAACACTGGAGTGGGTTGCCATGCCCTCCTGCAGGGGATCTTCCCGACCCAGGGATCGAACTCGCATCTCTCATGTCTGCTGCATTCGTAGGCAGGTTCTTTACCCCTGGTGCCACCTGGGAAGCCCTTTGAGCTGCAGAGGCAAAGTCAAATGGCTTCCTTCAGTGTCTGTGACATTACAGGGGCCACACCCCTGTCTATCCCTCTAGGCAGGAAGACCCTTCTGCAGCTCAGACAGGTAGGCTCTCAGAGGACACGCTGATCGCACCGACCACGTACAGGAGATTCCGAAGCACTCAGTCCCTGTTCAGACTTAAGGGAGCTTGTTTGAGGGTCAGTCAGCTCAGTCGCTCAGTCGTGTCTGACTCTTTGCGACCCCATGGACTTTTTGAGGGTACAAACAAGAAAACCGACAATAAAGCAAAACTTATAGAAATATATTGAAGTTGTCGCTTCTCACAGGCCGTATGGGTCCAAAGAATAGAACCGTTCTAAAAAATAGTCCAGGCAGCTTCACAGATGATACATCCTTGGTGTGTTCTCTGCATTTGTCATGGGCCTCTCCTCTGCCTGACCCCCGCATGTTGCTCTGGCCTGGCCCGCTGCTCACCGCTTTCTCTGCCGGTGGTTTAGCCCAAGCATGCAGTTTTAGCTCCCACCCTTACTGATGACCCCACATCTCAATTGCCACCAGCTGCGCTTTTGATCTGCAGCCTCTATGGTGTCACATCCATGTGTCCCTCAAACATCAGGAACTTCCTGTGTCCAAAGTTCAGTTGATTGTCTCTTTCCTCTCTGTTCCCCCCGCACCCCAAATAAAACTTGCTTCTCCTACTCTCCCCTTCATTTTAGTCTCACTTGGCGGCACTATCATCCACTAAATTTACAAGTCATACTGGCCTACCCCTCCTCTCTCAGCCCTGAATTTAATCAGCGCTCGGATTTCCTTGCTTTCTTCAGCTCTGTCCTCTCCCAACTTCCCTTTGTTCTGCTTGTCTAATCCAGACTATTTCAACAACCCCCTGATTGGGTTTCCTGCCTCCAGGCTCACACTCCCCACAGAGTAATGTATCTAAAATGCAAATCTGACCCAGACACTTCTCTGCTTGGATTCTTCCCGCAGTCACAATAAATTTCAAGCTCTCATCAGGACCTAAGTCCTCCCGTGACCCTACCCTTGCCTCTCGCCTCTCCTTACCGCACACTTGAGCAACAAACTACTTCTGTTCCCCACACACCCCTGAAGCTCCTGCTCTGCCTGTTGGCTTTCTTCCCTCTGCCTCTTCATCTTTCTTTATCTGGCTAACACTCATTCATACCCCAAGTTCATTCCCATATCATTTATATCAATACTGAATGTAGAACTTTCTGTGATGACAGATATGTTCTATAATCTGCAGTGTGCACGATATGACCAATGGCCGCCGGTGGCCATCGAGGGTTTGAAATGTGACTAGTACTACTCATGAAGTGAGTTCCCCTTTTGTTTCATTTATCTGTAGTTGTTTTTTAGTTGCTGTCATATCCAACTCTTTTGCGACTTCATGGACTGTAGCCCCCCAAGCTCCTCTGTCCATGGGATTCTCCAGGCAGGAATACTGTACTGGGTTGCCATTTCCTTCTCCAGGGGATTTTCCTAACCCAGGGATTGAACCCATGTCTCCTGTTGGGCAGACATATTCTCTACCTCTGAGCCACCAGGGAAGCCCCAGGCGTCAAACCTTCATCTCTTGCCTCTCCTACATGGCCAGTCAGATTTTTTACCACTGTGCCACCTGGGATGCCCTATTTCATTTATACATAATTTAAATGTATATAGCCACATGTGTATAGATTCTACGCATTCATTTGTTGGGTGCTCATTATGTATTGAGTGTTGCTAGACCCTGGAAAGAGCAGTAACAGTGAATAAGAACCATCTTCCTTCCTGATACCTACAATCCAGTGAGAAAAGGCAGATATTAAACGAGTAATTTCAACTGTGGTGTATGCTACAAAGAGATTTGTAACATGCTAAACGTGCTAGGGAATCTAACTCAGTTAAGGGAGGTGTATGAGTCTATTTGGGCTGCTGTAACAAGATACCGCAGACTGGGGGACTCAAGCAACAGAAATTAATTTTTGCCACAGTCTGGAGGTCAGGAGTCCATGATCAAGGTGTCAGGTTTAGTTTCTCCTGAGCCCTCTCTCCCTGGGTTGCAGACAGCCCTTTTCTAACTGTGTCCTCTCATGGTTCTTTTCTGTGTGTGGGCACATTCCTGGCGTCTCCTCCTCTTCTTGTATGGACACCAATCCAAATGGTTTAAGGCCCCACCTTATGACCTCATTTATCTTTCATGACCTCTTTGAAAGCCCCATCTCCAAGTACAGTCACAGTGCAGGAGTTAAGACTTCACCATAGGAATTGGGGGAGAGGGGCACAATTCAATCCACAAATAGAGGCTTCCCTGAAGGATGAGATTTAAGCACAGATCTGAAGTGTGAGTAGGAGTTGGCCATTGGGGAGAGATAGAGGAGTACTGTAAATGAGGAGAAAGTAGGTAGGAAAGCTGAAAGTTAAGAGAGAGTGTGACACCCTTGAGAACCTGGAAGATTAAGTGTAGCTGGAGAGAAGAGATCAAGGAGAGAAGGGTCTCATCTGAGTCCAGAGAGGCCAGATCAGGGAAGACCTTGACAGCCATGGTAAGGAATTCATGTTCATCCTGAGAGCAATGGGAATATTTTAGAGGGTTTACTCGGAGTGGAAACATGGTCAGATCTACATCTTAGGAAAGTCACTCTGGCCATGGTGTAGATGTAGACGAGAGGAGAGAAGAATACAGGTGCTGAGAGCCCACTAGGAGGCTGTCACAGTGTTCTAGGGAGAAGAGAATGGGGCTGGAATGGACACAAGTAGAGTGTGAAGAGATATTTCAGACCTTATATTCAGACAAGCTTTAGTGTTGATGGCTAAGCGGGCAGAGAGAGAGCAAAAGCTTACAAATGAGTCTGAGAATCTTGACTGAATGACAGGTGGATGGCTGGGCCATCTGCTGAGATAGGGGCATTTGAAAGAACAGTTTTGGGAGAAAGAGGATGGCCAGGTCAAGTTCGATGAGTGAGGCATCCCAGTGAAGATGTTCAGAAGGCAGCTGGCTTTGTGAGTCTGAGCCTAGGAGAGGAGAGTAGCTGAGGAGTTTAGCTTAGGAGGCACTGGGATCTGCATGGCACACAGAGCCTTGGCAAAGAGCAGGAATTCCTGAGAAGCTCGGGCAGAGAGAGGAGGGCTCGAGCAGAGCCTTGTGGATCGCCATGATTTAGAAGATGTGTAGGAGAGGAAAAACAGGAGCAAGCAAAGGAGACCAAAAGCAATGACTGGAGAGGCAGGCAGAAAATTGGGTGAAGTCATGTTATGGAAGCAAAGGGAAAAAGATCATCTCATAGAGAAGGAAGTGGGCAGCATTTGTCAGATGTTTCAGAGAGCTTGATCAAAACAGGCACTAAAGAATGATCACTAAATGAAACACATGAAAATCATTTGTACCTTTGGTGGGAAAAACTTTGGAGCAGGAGAAACCAAACTGTAGTGGATAGAAGAGTAAGTGGGATCTCCATTTCCAGTAATATTACTGGTGAGAGACTCTAAAATCCCTCTCACATAATACAATACATCTCGAAAGGCTGGATAAAACATGATAGACACCAAGCTTTTAATTTGTTAAGCATGTTTGTTAAAATGGAAAGAGTTTCCATTATAAGAATAGAAAAGCAAAGCATAGGATCTAAGCTTGTAGAGGGTAAAAAAGGACTAAAGAAACTCAGTGACTCCAATGAAGATAGGAAAATAAGGGAAAAAATGTAAATACAAGACATGAAATATAGTAAAAATTAGTCTAAACACTAAATCAATAATAGTAAAATAAATAGACTATCTCCAGTTAAAACAGATTGTCAGACTGTATTTTTTAAAATCAGTTATTGTGCTGTATAAAACAGACAAATTAAAATTAAGGACTCAGAAAAGTTGAACCTTAAAAACGAAAAAAATATTCGTGATGTAAATACTATTCAAAGGAAAGTAGATGTTGAATATTACTATCAGACAAAATCGACTTTAAAGCATAGACTGTAATTTCAAAGGAAAAATTCACAAGGAAGATAAAAATCTCTAAATTTGCAAACTTTCAAGTCCCTCCAACTATTTGAAAAGCTGATAATTCCCATCTTATACAAATTTTCACAGAGAAGAGGAAACAGAGGACGCCCCCTGATCATTATATAAAACTAGACACTGAAATAAAAAGTGTATATTACTAGAAGAAAATATAGGGCATTATTATTTATAAATATAGTTAGAATCTTAATTACAATGCTAGAAAACCAAATCCAGTGGTGAATTAAAACATAATTTATCATGGTCAAGTTGGTCTGCCTAAAGGATGCAAGAATGGTTGAATACTAGAAAATGTATTAATGTACTTTTAAATTTTAACATTTTAAAAGAGAAAAGCCATAAGATTATTTTAGCTGATACAGAAACTTGAAATAAGACGTTTGTTAGACTTCAAAGCCCACTTATGATAAAATTTTATGTCGACCAAGACTAGAAGGCAACCTGAAAGAATACTAACTTCAGCCTCATTGCAAACCCTCATGAGCTTGCATGCTAAGCCACTTCAGTCATGTCCGACTCTTTGCAACCCCATGGACATAGCCCACCAGGCTCCTCTGTCCATGATATTCTTCAGTTGGGAATACTGGAGTGGATTGCCATGCCCTCCTCCAGGCATCTTCCCAGCCCAGGGATCAAACCCACGTCTCCTCCACTGGGAGGCAGGTTCTTTACCGCTAGTGCTTCCTGGAAAGCCCTGCAAACCCTCATGCAGACCTTCATACTTGTAGTGAGCTAAGGATTCTCTTAAAAGTCCAGAACAAGACTCAGATACTACCATTGCTTTTATTTAGCACTTTACTGGTTGTTGTGGAAATAAGTCAAGGAAAATGAATAAAAAGTAGAGAAGTTTGAAAGGCTGAAACTCTTATTATCTTTGGACAATGTGAAAGTCTGCAGAGAAAAATTTAAGAATATCTGTAAATAAATTATTAAAGAAGGAAATTGAGCAAGGTTTTTAGATATAAGTTTAATGTATAAAATTCAGTTACATTCTTATATACTTGCTATACACCCACAACACTTCATCAACAATACCAAAACAAAGCCATCAAAATATATGCAGTGTTTTTTTATGGAGAAAACTATAAATATAAAGAAAATTATAAATATATATGTTTCTAAATATATATAAAGAAATTTCTTATGGAGAAAATTATAAAATTTAATTGCAATTAAAGTTTTCTGTATGTAAGTAAACAAATGATGAATAGATAAATAAGTAAATAAATACGTAAGGTCGTAAGGTAAATCTCCATATAGACTCATGGATATTTAATATAATACTATCATGTTTGTTTTCTTGCTCAAATTGTTTCAGTTTTGACCCCTGGGAGCTCTTCTGATTAAATTTTATAGTTTTCTCCATAAAGGTCTTGCATACATTTTGATGGATTTATTTTGGTATTATAAATAAAATAGTCTCCCCTCTAGGAGGCAGGGGGGCTTCTGTGGTGGCTCAGGTGGTAAAGAATGTGCCTACAGTGCAGAAGACCCGGATTTGATCCCTGGGTCGGGAGGATCCCCTGGTGAAGGGAATGGCTACCCATTGCAGTGTTCTTGCCTGGAGAGTCCTATGGACAGGAGCCTGGCGGGCTGCGGTCCATGGGGTTACAGAGTCGGACACGACTAACAGCTGCTACTACTAAGTGCCACCTGGGATAGATCAAATTCCCCAGAATGTTTCATTTACAATCCAACAAGCTGATTCCAGAGTTCACATGAAAGAGTAAAGGGCCACGAATAATGCAGAAAATTTTGCAGAAAAACAAGAAGGTGGGATCCCCCTACTAGATGCTCAAGTTTTGTTATAAAGCTGTAGTAATTATGCCTGGCAGTTTTGGTGCTGAAAAAGACAGGTCATCCGGTAGAACAGAATGAAGAGCCCCAGAGCAGGTTCACACATGCGACATGAAACAGGGATGACACAGTGTATCGGTGAGAAAGCAGGGACTCTTCAACAAATGGTGCTTCTGCCCTACACAAAGTCAGCTCCAGGGGACTTCCCTGGTGGTCCAGTGGTTAAAGACTCCATGCTCCCACTGCAGGGGGCACAGTTTTGATCCCTGGTTGGGGAACTAAGAGCCTGCATATCTGCACAGCCAAAAAAAAAAAAAAGAGCAAGTCAGCTCCAGGTGGATTAAATACCTTAATGAGAATAACAAAATGTTAAAACTTTTAGAAGACACACAAGAGTGTATTTGTAAACTTAATATACACAAAGGCATAAGTCATAAGGGTAAATATTGGTACAGTTAACACATAGAAAATCTCTTCAATGGAAGGTTCCATAAAAACAAATTAAAAACACACCATACCCAAGTAGAAAAATGTTCACAAATATGCATAACAGTCCAGAATATATAAAATAATCATAATAAGAAAAAGACAACCCAATGGAAAATAGGAGCAGGCAATTCACAGAAAAGGAAATCCAGATGGCCTACAAACCAATAAAAAAGATGCTGGATCCCAGTCACATTCAAGAAAAGGCAAATGACAACATTAAGGAGATAAATGCATTACAGTGAAAGCAACATAGAAGTATAACAACAAGTGTGAACAAGGATGTGGAGGCACAGGAACTCTCGTACACAGCTTGTAGGAATAAAAATTGATATAGCCATAGCCTAAAGAATATGTCACATACGTGCATGGGGAAATATATACATGTATTCAATTCAGCATTTATTTGCTATAGAAAAAAAATTTAAAACACCTGGAGGTCCATCAATAAGAGAATGAATCACCTATATAAAATAAGTAAAATGAATCAACTGGAACTATTTGTATCAAGAACATATCTCTAAAGCATACTAAGAGAAAAAAGCTAAGTTGCAAAGGAATGCACATTTTATTAAAAAAAAAAACCACATTTATCTAAGATGTTTAAATACATGCATTTACACAAACTCTGTAGTAGGTGGATAAGTTTTGGGAGTCTAATAAACAGCATAGTGGTTATAGTTAACAATACTGTACACTTTAAAGTTGCTGAAAGGGGATCTTAAATGTTCTCACCACTCACACACAAAAAAAAGAAATATGAATATGTTAACTCATCTTGGTGTGGGAATCATTTCTCACTGTATACCTGTATCAGATGACTATGTGGTACACTTCACTTATACATTGTCATGGGTCAATTGTATCTCAAAAAAGCTGGAAAAAATAAAAGTCCTTCCCCATGAAATTTACTGCACCATCATTGGTATTGAATAGGGTCTTTCTTTTTGAAGACCTTACTTGAATGATTCACCTGATTTCTCTTCTAGCCAGTTTAATTCAGGAGATGAATTCTGATGATCCAGTCGTACGAGAGAAAGCGGTCCTTGAGACAGAAAAGAGACTACAGTTTACAGACGGGGACCAAGAGGAGGACGAGTGCAGGACCACCGTGAACAAGACCATGATCAGTCCCCCACAAGCTCCCATGAAGGTGCCCTTTCCTTATCGTGGAGTTATCTGTGTAGACACAGCAAGGAAATCTGCATGAAACAGGAGGAGTGGTTTAATCTCAACTGCCTGGTGAGGCTGAAACAGACTTGTTGTTTAGAATCACTACATTTTTCACAAGGAAGTATAAACTCTGATATATTTTTCTTGGTTTTTCTGAGTCATCCTTAAACAATCCTTTTGGTTAGTTTTAATGAAGATTTGGCCTCTCCACCCACTGAGATTAGGACCATTTTTAAGCTGTTAATGTAACAGTTTACTAACTCATTGTTCCAATTCATACAGCCACAGCTAGAGTCCCTGGTTTCTGCAGACTAGCCCCATAACAACTATGCCCATAATCAGATCTCTTAATTTAAAGCAAGCCCCCTAAATTTGGAGCCTTCTAGTATTATGGTTAAAGGAAAGGACACTACTCCCCCCTTGAAATTTATCTGCCTTCTTGGTTTGTATATGTATAAATAAGAGAGTAGTTTTTGAAATTTGTTTCTTTGTTTTTATGATAACCTCTGCCGTGCAGGATGCAGATGAAATAAACACAGGTAAGGACAGCATCTCTGTTCCCAATGTGTATTATTCATTTTAAGTCAGTGTTTATTGATTGTGGCTTCTAGACCCTTAAATTATAGCCTCTGGACTTACAAACAACCATAAACAAAAACCTACTGATCACCCAATTCTGTTACTAGTGGTCAGAGAGGATGGTGCTCAGAGGATTTTTCCTATATTCTCCTGGCCAATATTTTGTACACTGAATTCAGTTATTCTGCTTCATCCAGTTTACTCTTAGCTACTCAGAAGGATCCAGAGAGCTTCTCAGTTGCTCAGCTCAGCAGCTCATTATGCTAAGTAGAACCAAAAAAGTCCGTCTTCAAAGAAAAACTCTTTTAAAAGGCATAATTCAAATTTGAAGCACAGACATAGTCATCATGTATAATAATACATCACACAGATTCCCATTTAATGTCAAGTTAAGAAAATGTCATTTCAGTTGTCTCCAAAATCTGTGTGTGTGTGTGTGTGTGTGTGTGTGTGTGCATGTGCCTACATGTGTATGCATGAAACGTGTGGCTCTAAAACTCTAAAGTGGCTTTTTTCTGAATTTGAGCTAAAGAACTGATTACAGTATTTGGATTTTCCTTTTTTAATATTTGAAATCACTCTGTTGTCAGAAGCCTTCTTGGCATCTCTGGAGAAGGATGCTAAAGAACGTGCCAAAAGAAGAAGGGAAAACAAAGTCTTAGCAGATGGTAATTGTCAGTCTTTTCACTTTTTAATGGCAGGGATGATTTGTGCTGGAAAAAGCAGGGGAGTTTATGCTGCTGTCTGGGGACATCAAGATTCCCAGTCAGTGGGTTCAGAATGCGCCTGAGGCAGTGGGACCTGGCCAGGCAGAAAGCTGTTTCCTGTTTCTACTGCAACAGGCGGAGAGGCAGACACAGCCCTGAGATAGCCTCCACAGTCAGACCTGTTTCTAAAGCATATTGCTGAGTGTAGGAGTACTAAAGGATGCTTGGAAAGTAGGGAGGGGTGGGAGTGAGGTACTAGTCTCCAGCCTGAGGCACAGACGAAGATGTGAAAAAGAAAAATGAAACAAGCAAACCAAGCTGGGAGAAAGTGAAAGTCACTCAGTCGTGTCCGACTCTGCGACCCCATGGACTATGTCGTCCATGGAATTCTCCAGCCCAGAATACTGAAGTGGGTGGCCTTTCCCTTCTGCAGGGGATCTTCCCAACCCAGGGATTGAACCCAGGTCTCCTGCATTGCAGGTGGATTCTTTACCAACTGAGCTATGAGGGAAGCCTCAAGCTGGGAGAAAGGAGAGAGGAAATAAAGGAAAAGAAAGAGCTGGGGTTGTGTGTGTGTGGTCGTGGGATGGGGGGGATACATATGACAGAAGAATACTTTCAGCATTTATACCACTCAGGGCTCTGTGTGCTGCAGATCCAAATGATTCCATATTTGCTAGAAAATTAGTCGTTTGAATCACTTTATTAGACACTGAATGTGTAGATTTGCTCTTTGTGGCAAGCTTGGGATATTCCGAGCCTTGAGGCAGAAACATTTACTTTTTCTGAGAAGCTGCGTAGAAGACTTGGGGTGGATTTATATAAAAGAAATCGACCCAGAATGATCTGCAGAAGAGAAGGAAGTGATAGGCCCCCTTTGGATGGATGGACATTCTAACCTTCAAAGTAGAGTTGGAAAATCAGGGCAGTGAAGCTTGAAAGAATTTTCCAGGGTGTGGGGAGAGCTCACCTGTATGACTTCTATTCTCACAGCCCTAAAGGAAAAGGGGAATGAAGCATTTGTCAGAGGTGATTATGAAACGGCCATCCGGTGCTACAGCGAGGGTCTGGAGAAGCTGAAGGACATGAAGGTGCTGTACACCAACCGAGCTCAGGTCAGTGAGGCAAGGTTGTGTCCACGGGATTTCCCCAGGGAACAGTCGCCATTAACCTTGTGAAAGCAGAGGAAGCTGAGACTAGGTGGTACCAGTGGTGTGGTGGTAAATGCATAGCAGCCGGCTCTGGTTGGGGTGGGGGTGGAGGCTGATTTGCATGGAGCATTTGCCAATTTCCATGATGTAAATGCTCTCACTATGGTCCAGTCTCAAGCTACCAACTTGGACTCATTAAAGGAGAACTTGGGAATAGCTACACATAATCAGCTCTCTCCATAGTAAAAGTCGCCCATCTCATCACTGATGGTCCCCAGGCACTTTATCCCATGTATGTACAGCTGAGAAAGCCAGTGGAAGGAGACAGCCTGTGAGACCTTGGAATTCTGCCACCACTGACTTAGTTCATCCTCTTTTTTGATGCCAGTTTAAGGCTCCTAAGGGTTACTCTCTTGTTAATTTCTTACTCATTGTATGAATCCCTCCTTGATTAAGATTCTGTGATTGGGTATACTAGAGCTAATGGTCCTGAACCAATTTCTCAGAGATTTTTGAGTTTGTAAAACCCCTGATACTTCCATTTAATATCACAGATGAGCTCAGATTTCTGGAACACCAGATAAAAATCATTACCTTGATGTTTATCATCTACTCCTTATTGAAGGGATGAGATGAATAGTTTTCAGTTGAAACAGAAATGTCACCTGTGACCTTATCTTTGAAAAGTGCTGGAGTCTGTGTATGGGAGAGCTGTTTCCTGCCCAGGCCTGAAAAATTGGCAGATTCATGGACACGATTTTCTGATGATCAGAGTATGTCAGCAGGACCTGGGTGAGATGAACTTGATGCCATGTCATTGACAAGGAGAGGATCCTCGTCAGCTCCAATTTTGTAACTCAGGATTAAGAATATCCTGCTGTGGTATGTTGAGGAAGAGTGCAAGAAACAGGACGTCAGCCATCCAAAAAGTCTGGACAGTGACAATGATTTAATGATAAATAAAATCCAAGCACAACGTAAACTCATTAGTTCACCAGTTTGAAATCAGTCTCGAGTTGAGGTGTCATTTACCTACCCCCATTTGTGGAGAAAAAATTGTTATAAGGAAGAGAATCGGTAAATAAAATGGCCAGAGGTTGATTTTTGCCATGTCCATTTTATCGCCCTCACAAGATTCTACACTTTTTGAGAGTAAAAACTGCCATATACTTTTCCCCCTAATGCCGTGCTTATAACCGATGTTCAATAAATCCTTATTAAGTTATATAACACTTGGTGGAGGCACAGCAAGTCCATTTGAGGGAGTGAGGTTTCTGTTGACACGTCAAAAGAAACAGCTAAATGCAAACAATTAATATGATAATTATAGTTCTTTTCTATTTATCACTAATTTGGTCTCCAAACCATTTACCTACTGATGCTTATTCAGTCTTGTTACTCTGAAGTTACTTGAAAGCTGTAAAGTTGAATTGCCTTTAGAATGTTATATAATGCAGACTTACATCTAATTCAGATGGTCTATACCCTGATTAATCTAAATTAGTTACATTTTTACTGTACTCAAGTTTAAGCAGTACTTTGATTAGTTCTGGAGAACCACATTAGGAATGACTGGGACAAAAATAGGTAACTGCAATGAAAAGCTTTGGGGAGGCAATTCCTTCCTCTTTTCCCAAAGAGAAAGCTTATTCAGAGACAAATAAATGCAAAATGTGCTGCCTGGTGTTAGGAACCATTTGAACCATTGACTATTTTTAAAATGCCTCCCTGTATGCATGTGGTGTTAGAAAACACTTAATAAGGACCCTGTGAATTGAGTGTCGCTGCTTGCTAGGGAGAAAACCTACCCTTTCATCGCTTTGTTTTTCTCCCGGAGCTAATGTTATGATCAATAGATTGCTGGTGTAATTTAGATAAATCAGGAGTTTAATTGCCATTTGGAAAAGTCATTCTTTTCAAAATGTGGAAAAACAAAAGCAAACGGGAAATTTAGAGAGTGTTGAGTCCAAGCTTTAAAAAAAAAAAAAAAGAAGGAAAAGTGAAAGGCTGTGTAGAGAAATGGTTGAAGCCCATACAGAGTCTGCATCCTGAATAACAATGCCGTGAAGTCATGACTAAAGTTGTCTAGAAGGATGCTAGTTTCTTCCTCACATCCTCTGACTTCCAAATGAAACCCCAAAGCCAGAGGAAAGGATGGTGCTTTATATAGAACAGAGAGCTCAGAGAGTCATCATCTTCAGTTAGTACCGAATCCCTGTTAATGAAAGCACTGCCTAGCAGCTTCCTTTCTATTGGTACAAAGAGCTGCCCAGCAGAAATTCCATTAACCTGCTGTTGTTGCCTGCTCCCCGCTCACTTTGGTTGACTCCTTAGATTTCTCGTGAATTATAACACTAACTCATAATTGGCTTGTCCATGTAGACATATCATCCGATTTATTGTTCAGAATGTCACGGTGCCCTGGTACAGTTTTGGTCATGGGCAAACCGCCATGGAGTATTGGATCTGTTGTTGGTGACTAATGGGACCCTGGGGCCTGGTTTTCCTTTCTTCCAACAGGGTGATCACTGCTGCTTCTTAGGAAACTTTCTGAAAGATAAAGTCTACTTTGTGCAACTTGACAAGAATTTATTAAGCATCTTTCATATCCAGTAAAATAATTAATACAGAGGGTTTAATAGCCTTGGTGCAGACTTTCATTTGCTTATATGTCACAGTTCTTGGAAACTGTAAATGATCTAAATTCTTAAGTTAGTTCAGTTTGAGTGAATCACAGAATTCTGAGTTAATGCCTAATTTTCAAGATTTTCCCCAATTGTAGGGGATCCCAGAAGACAGCTGCAAGGCATTTGAAACCAAGGGCTCCTGGGGATGGTCTGACTCTTGTATGTCAGCTCATTTCCTACATGAGCTCATTTCCTGTATAAACTCCTCCTTCTTGCTGCCCTCAGGAGGAAAGAAGCACAGCTTTATCTTGATCATATTTTGGTAACAGCTTTATTGAGGTACAGTTGCTATACCAATAATTCCCCTGTTGAAAATGTACAACTCAGTGGTTTCTGTTCACAGGGTTGTGCAACCCTCACCACAACTGATTTTAAAAAACATTTTCATCATCCCCCAAAGAACGCCATACCCTTTAAGCTCCTCAATCCTTTTGTCCTCCCCCACACCAGCCTTAGGTCACCACTAATCTACATTGTCTCTATACACCTCTATGCACCTGACTGCTCTGGGCTTTTCATGTAAATGACATCAGACAGTATTTATCCTTATGTGTCTGGCTTCTTCTGTTCAACAGTGTTTTCAAGGCGCATCCATGTTGTAGTATGCATCAGTACTCCATTCCTGTTTATTGCCAAATAATATTTTATTGTGTGAATCTACTACATTTTATTTACCCATTCATAAGTTGACGGACATTTGAGTTATTTCTGCTTTCTGACTATTATAAGTAATGCTGTTCTGAACATTGGCATGCAACTTTTTGCATGAACATATACGTATAGTCCCCTTGGCTATAAACCCAAGAGTGAAATTGCTGTATCATATGGCACCTCTGTGTTTTACCTTTTGAGGGAATGGTAGACTGTCTTCCAGAATCACTGCAGTTCCCACCAGCAGTGTATGAGTGCTCTGATTTCTTACATCCTCACCAACACTTGTCATTATCTGTCTTTTGGATCCCCTTTCTCGTTTGATTTCCTTCTGGGACATTCACAGCAGGGTAGGCTCCAGGAGATGGCTTTTCCTTTGGATGGGGTGTTCAGTGTGCTGGGGCTTTTCTGTTTGCCCCCCAGATCCTTCTGTGCCCTGGGGGACTGACCTCTGTGGACTGGCCTCTTGGCTCCCCAGCTTTCTAACTTCCATTTGGTCAGTGAGATCAGAAGGAAGGAGGAAGTGAACTGGGGCTTTCTCCTCGCTTCTGCTCTACTAAAGGCCTCAGCACCTCTTAAGCAGCCTTCTTTACAAAGCAGCCCTCTTCAGTTTTGTCCGTTACCCCGCCTTCTGCCCCTTCAGGTCCGGCCGTGGGGCTGGCTGGCCACTGCTAGTCTCTGTCTGCCCTGCACTCACTCCGTAAATAGTCCCTTTATTAAACTCCCCAGTGACCCGGGATGAGTGCCATCTGTTTCCTGCTGGGGCCCTGATTGGTGCAGGCAGGGACCAATTATTAATACTTCTCACCACTCGCTCCTGCCCGACCGCTCTTTCTGCATTGACTGAAGACTACGGCTGCAGAGCTGTGTGTGACTAGCAGCTATTTGTGTCTTTACAGGCTTATATCAAACTTGGGGACTACCGGAAGGCACTGGTGGATTGTGACTGGGCTCTGAAGGTAAGAAGATTGTTTTCTCTTCCACATGATGGAGGTGGGATTGCTCAAGGCCGGGTGTCTCAGTCCTGAAGTGAATAGAGGGGAGCTGTGGTTGTATCATAGTGGAAAGTGATGTAGACGCTGCAGTCAGAGCCTCGGTTTCCTCATCTGCAAAATGGGAGAGAATAGAATTGTTGTGAGGGTTATGATAACACCTGTGGTGCCTCACCCAGAGGAAGTACTCCAGAGAAACTGTTGTTAACATTGGCTTTCCAGGGTTTTATCGCAATGGGTCACCCTTCACTGTTGTGTTAGCAGATGCTTTGCTTCTTGTGGTAGTGGAGATGCGTCTTGCGCTTTCTAGAGCCAACCTGGGGGGCTTGTTTCTGCCATGTGGTCATTCTTCCTCATCAGCTCATCCTTTTCCCCTCCAGCTCTGATCATTCAGAAATGTATCCTAGCACGCCTCTTTGTAGAAAAATCATCAGAAGCAAGATTTTCTGTTGTTCCGCCTGGATGCTAGTCAGGCCTCAGGCAGACAGCATAATACTGTGCATGGTATTTCTGCCAAAATAGATAATCAAAGGTAGAGAGAAGGAAGGACTGTTGGTGGAAATCTTAGAAGGGTTTTTAAAAGAGAAATGTCATGATCACTTCTTTGGAACATTATTTCAGAAGACTAAATATTTAAATAACCCTTAATCCACATTCCCCCAAGTTACTCTGTCACAGGGGGCTTTAACTAAATAATCGAAGCCAGTGCCTCTCAACCTTCCTTGCCAACGTGCTAACAGAAGGAACATGAGCCCCTGGAGGGTCTAAAAGCAGAGAGCATGAAATTTATTCTCAGATGCAAATTATTTCTAGGAGCCCCTTGTGTCTCAGACGGTAAAAAGTCTGTCTGCAGTGCGGGAGACCTGGGTTCGATCCCTGTGTTGGGAAGATCCCCTTGAAAAGGAAATGGCAACCCACTCCGGTATTCTTGCCTGGAGACTCTCATAGACTGAGGAGCCTAGCAGGCTACAGTCCACAGGGTCGCAGAGTTGGACAAAACTGAGCAACTTCACTATATCTTGGAAATCCTTGCAAATTTTGCACTGCACATCATTAAATGTATCTATTTGTTTTAATATAACCATATTATTTTAAATAACTTATAATCAAGTAAAGTTGAAGTGCCAGGAAAATGTCAGGTTTATCCTGGGCTTAGTTTCCCGGTCCAGCCTAACCCAGCCTAGTGAGTGGGCATGGCCCATCCAAGAGCTCAGCACCACAGCAGCTCATTGGCCCCGCCTACTTCCTTACTTTCTGTTGAGAAGGTAAGCAAGGAATTTGAAACTCAACTTTACTAATAACAGTTTCTAAAACACGAGGGTCTCTCCAACACAGACATTTGGAGTGCTTGGTTTCTTTACCCCCTAGAAGATATGGTTCAGGGAGCACCTTGTCCCCCAGCATCGTGACAGTCTAAGTGATGAGAACTGCCCAAAGCTGGTGCTTTCAGGTTCTTCATGGCTCCAGCGGAGATCTGCTAGCCTATTATGCCGCTTTGTGTGATCATGATTTTTTTTTTTTTTTTCTCTGCTATCATCTGTAAGAGAAGAGAATGGCAAGGGCATTTTCCTCTGGTGTTTTAGCAATAAGAGCAAAAGCTGTGTTTCTGTTCGCTGGCTGTGAGCTATCTCATTGGAGCCTCATAGCCTTCTGTTCTGGTCAACACCACAGTTATCCTTATCTTTCTAACAAGGAAGTTGAACCTCAGAGATTAATTAAGTAAACTGCACGGGATCACGTAGCCCACGTTGGCCTCGCCGTAGGCTGGTGCCCTGAGCTGTTGACTGTAAACACCTCTCCACGGAAACTGGAAACCCCGTCATCCCTGGGCTTGGCTCTCCCGTGGCAGAAACAAGATCTCGGGCCTCTCATGAGTATCTTTTCTGATCTGAAAAGGCCCAAAGAGTTTATCACAGCCTCACAGTGATTCAGCACAACACGCTGGCCTGTTCCCAAATGTTAATTGAAGCACCGTGTGATGAACGGTGAGACCGAAGCAGAGCTGGCCCAGCACAGCTGATGCCCAGCACAGCTGATGCCCAGCAGCCAACCTTGATAAGAGCCCAGCGAGGCTCCCTGTTGCAGAGGATTGGGTGAACACTTGGAGGGCTGGGGAAAAAAATGGATGAGGAGATCTAAAAACTAACAATGGTTGGCTCCACATGGAAGCTGTGAATCAAAAGAAAAAGTTTCACGTTTTAAAATATCAGTAGTGAATGTCAGTGGCACTCCATTATTAATAGTATTAGTACTTTCATGCCAATTTAGTATTTTTGACACCTGTGAATTGGCAGCGACAAGCCCATGTGATGAAATTTGAAGACCCGTGTTCCTTGTCAGGGAGGATAAGGCAGTGAAGCGGGTTTCAATTAGGATCAGAATCATTTCTTTCTTGGCAGAACTCTTCCTTCACAATAAAAGACATCTTCCTCTGAAGGCAGAATTCCTTTTAAGGGGATCTGGGGTTTGCCTGAGAGAGTCCTGGTGAGAGTTGATACCTCATCAAAGGAGAAAGGGCCTATTAGTGAGAAAGCACGTGAGTGGATCCCGTGGTAGTGTTTGCAGGGGTGTGGCCACAGTACACCCGGTCAGGAGGGCACAGTGGGGCTCCCTTTCCCCTGTTGAAACCCTGATGCCTGCCAGTGAAGGCACCACCGTGAGCAGAAGGCTTCTGTGAGCTTCCTTTCCCTTTAGACGGTGCTCTTCCTGCTTCCTTAGTTCCATCCTGTGTGAGTTCTGCAAGGGTTCACTCCGCAGCTCCCTGCGTTTCTTCTTCCAGCAGTTTCTCCTTCAAAGCTCTTGTCTCCTCTCGTGGGTTCAGCGCTCATCCCTGCCAGTGGCTGTCACGGCTGCATTTCAGCTGCCCCCACCCCCAAAGGTTTCCATGTGATTGTCTTGGCATCCTCTGAAATGCAGTATGTCTTTGTTAGACTACAGTAAGTCCCCTACATAGGAACAAGTTCCGTTCCAGGAGTGAGTTCATAAATCCAATATGTTCATAAGTCCAATAATGTTAGCCATGGTACCCAACTAACACAATTGGCTATATAGTACTGTACTATAATAGGTTTCACACAAATAATGTGGAAAAAGCAAACAGAAAATAAAACATTTTTAATCTTAGAGTACAGTACCTTGAAGAGTACAGTAGTACTCAAGCTGGCATACGGGGCTGGCAAGGAGTGAACAGGCAAGCGTTACTGACTGGAGGAGGGAAGGGTGGGAGATGGTAGAGATGAAGGATCATCAGAAACAGGAGACGGAGGGCGAGCTGCAATTTCACTCACGCCTGAGGTGGGTGGCACGGGATCTGGTTCCTTGCTGGAACCAGATGCACATTTGCACCTTTGAAAGTTTGCAACTTGCAGGTTCGGATGTAGGGGACTTACTGTCATCTCCTCAGAGTGGATTTCCTCCTGAATTGCTGTCGCACTTCTGTGGAGGAGACTGGTGTGATTCCTAAGCCTTTGGGTCCTGGAGTCCAATGGCTAGATCTTAATCCCAGTTCTTCCACTTAGGGTCTGTGTGACCTTAAACCTCTCTCACCCCTGGTTGCCTCATCTGTGAAATGGGAGTAATAACTGTATCTACTTTATAGAGTTGCTGTAAGGTTTACATAAGATCATTCTTATGAACCATATGGTCAGGACTGAAAATAATGATTAATATTATTACCATCATTCACTTAGCAAGGAATCAGGAAATTATATTCATGAAAATACATCTATAAAGAGCTCTTCAAATGTAATGATTATTGTTACCCCTTCTATTATTCTTTAGCATTTCTTAAATTTTCCTTTTCGCCCTGAAATGGATTGCTTTCCTTGTAAATGCAGCACCACCCCTAACACTCTGTTACCTGGTATTGCATTGTTTTACACACGTTCTCTCCTCACAACAGCCCAGAAGAAACACTATTATGATCTCCACTTTACAGATGAGGATAATGAACCTCAGAAAAGCTGGGGGGCCTGGCCAGTGTGCCGCTTCTTGGGAGGGGCAGACAGGGCTTCACCCAGGACTTTCTAGACTCCTGAGCTTGGGCTCGCTCTGTACATATACATGCCTGACATCATCCGACCCAGCACAAGGCCTGGCACATAAAAGGGGCTCAGTGAATTAACAGGATGCTTTAAGTTTATGTCTTTGTGCTATACCATTCCCTCTGTAGTTATAGTAATTCAGAGCAGACCAGTGCAGGGCCCCTTGCGCAAGCAGTATTGTTTCAGCCATAAAGTTCCTACGTTTTGAAGGGGGCTTGCTTTCTGGTCATAAGTGATACAAACACAAGTTCCTGGTATATATATTGTGGTTTATTTCAAGGGAGGAACTTGCCAGGCTTCCTAAGATGTAATAGTAACCTCAGCTGTTTACCCAGAGTAAATTTTCCTACCTTCTAATAAACCAGTGATTCTCAAACTTGGTTGCACATTTATATCACCTGGAGAGTTTAAAAAATTATCAATGCCTTGGTCCTACCCGTGAGTATAATTTAATTGCTGTGGGTTTCAGCTGGGCTGTCAGGATTTTTTCACAAGCACCCCCAGGTGATTCTAATGTTAAACCAGGGTCAAGAGCTCTTCTCAACTAAGTGTTTCTGGTTTTTTTCCTGGTTGAGTTTCATTAAATGGAAATGAAAACTGGCGAGTATCATGAATTAATTTGATAGAGGGCTTACTTATGCATCCAGGCTCCTTGCAAGCATCAATTATTTTGGTCACAGATGCACAGAAAAAGTCTTAATTGTCAACTCTGGTGGCTGTCCTGGGAATCAAAGTGCTGCCCTAACCCTATTAGCTGGGCAGTTGGCGCTAATAATTTCAAATCTTCCAAAACATCTGATCAGTGATTCTCTTTTATGCAGTGTGATGAAAAATGCACAAAAGCGTATTTCCACATGGGAAAAGCCCACCTAGCCCTAAAGAACTACAGTGTGGTAAGTGCAAGAGGAAGCTTAAGTGGTATGTTTGATCTCGGAGCAGTGCTTCAGAGTGTCTCAGAGGAGAACCACATTCCTCCAAGTTGATGAGATGTTAATCCACGTTTTAGTATTTTCCACAGTAGGTCTTAGAGTTGGAAGGATATTGAGTGTCATCTGGTACAGCTCCGCCTGCCATAGGAACCTCTTCTGTAGTGTCTTCTCCCAGCCCTGGGAAGAGCATCTCTGGAGAGAAAAGACATAAGCAAAAAGATGAAAAACCAAAATTCACCTGTGATCTCATCACCAGAAAGCAGCTATGCAGATATATGTACACACTGAGATATATTTTGTAATAGCAGCTTTCAGTTCAGCTCAGTTTAGTCGCTCAGTCGTGTCTGACTCTTTGTGGCCCCATGAATCACAGCACGCCAGGCCTCCCTGTCCATCACCAACTCCTGGAGTTCACTCAGACTCACGTCCATCGAGTCCGTGATGCCATCCAGCCATCTCATCCTCGGTCGTCCCCTTCTCCTGCCCCCAATCCCTCCCAGCATCAGAGTCTTTTCCAATGAGTCAACTCCTCACATGAGGTGGCCAAAGTACTGGAGTTTCAGCTTTAGCATCATTCCTTCCAAAGAAATCCCAGGGTTGATCTCCTTCAGAATGGACTGGTTGGATCTCCTTGCAGTCCAAGGGACTCTCAGGAGTTTTCTCCAACACCACAGTTCAAAAGCGTCAATTCTTTAGTGCTCGGCTTTCTTCACAGTCCAACTCTCAAATCCATACATGACCACTGGAAAAACCATAGCCTTGACTAGACGGACTTTAGTCAGCAAAGTAATGTCTCTGCTTTTCAATATGCTATCTAGGTTGATCATAACTTTTCTTCCAANATCCAAAAGTCTACAAGCAATAAATGCTGGAGAGGGTGTGGAGAAAAGGGAACCCTCTTACACTGTTGGTGGGAATGCAAACTAGTACAGCCACTATGGAGAAGAGTATTGCTGCTGCTGCTGCTAAGTCACTTCAGTCGTGTCCAACTCTGTGCGACCCCATAGACGGCAGCCCACCAGGCTCCCCCGTCCCGGGGATTCTCCAGACAAGAACACTGGAGTGGTTTGCCATTTCCTTCTCCAATGCATGAAAGTGAAAAGTGAAAGTGAAGTCGCTCAGTAGTGTCTGACTCTTAGCGACCCCATGGACTGCAGCCCACCAGGCTCCTCCATGCATGGGATTTTCCAGGCAAGAGTACTGGAGTGGGGTGACAATGCCTTCTTGGAGATTCCTTAAAAAACTGGAAATAGAACTGCCATTCGACCCAGCAATCCCACTGCTGGACATACACACCGAGGAAACCAGAAGGGAAAGAGACACGTGTACCCCAATGTTCATCGCAGCACTGTTTATAATAGCCAGGACATGGAAGCAACCTAGATGTCCATCAGCAGATGAATGGATAAGAAAGCTGTGGTACATATACACAATGGAGTATTACTCAGCCATTAAAAAGAATACATTTGAATCAGTTCTAATGAGGTGAATGAAACTGGAGCCTATTATACAGAGTGAAGTAAGCCAGAAAGAAAAACACCAATATAGTATACTAATGCATATATTTAGAATTTACAAAGATGGTAATGATAACCCTGTATGCGAGACAGCAAAAGAGACTCAGATGTATAGAACAGTCTTTTGGACTCTGTGGGAGAGGGTGAGGCTGGGATGATTTGGGAGAATGGCATTGAAACATGTATAATATCATATAAGAAACGAATCGCCAGTCTAGGTTCGATGCATGAGACAGGGCTCAGGGCTGGTGCACTGGGATGACCCAGAGCAATGGTATAGGGAGGGAGGTGGCAGGGGGGTACAGGATGGGGAATACGTGTACACCCATGGCGGATTCATGTTGATATATGGCAAAACCAATACAATATTGTAAAGTAATTGGTCTCCAATTAAAATAAATAAATTTATGTATTTTTAAAAAAGGATGTTTTTTCTAGTGGTAAATGGAAATAGGGGCTTATGGGCAAGTCAAGTTCAGAAAATAAAAAAAGTTACAGTTCTGAACACCTGAACTATGGCTATAAATCTTAGTTCAGTTCAGTTCAGTCACTCAGTCATGTCCGACTCTTTGCAACCCATGAATTGCAGAACACCAGACCTCCCTGTCCATCACCAACTCTCAGAGTTCACTCAAACTCACGTCATCGAGTCAGTGATGCCACCCAGCTATCTCATCCTCTGTCGTCCCCTTCTCCTACCCCCAATCCCTCCCACCATCAGAATCTTTTCCAATGAGTCAACTCTTAGCATGAGGTGGCCAGAGTATTGGAGTTTCAGCTTTAGCATCACTCCTTCCAAAGAAATACCAGGGCTGATCTCCTTCAGAATGGACTGGTTGGATCTCCTTGCAGTCCAAGGGACTCTCAAGAGTCTTCTCCAGCACCGCAGTTCAAAAGCATCAATTCTTCGGCGATCAGCCTTCTTCACAGTCCAACTCTCACATCCATACATGACCAGTGGAAAAACTATAGCCTTGACTAGATGGACCTTTGTTGGCAAAGTAATGTCTCTGCTTTTCAATATGCTATCTAGGTTGGTTATAACTTTCTTTCCAAAGAGTAAGCATCTTTTAATTTCATGGCTGCAGTCACCATCTTCAGTGATTTTGGAGCCCCCCAAAATAAAGTCTGACACTGTTTCCATTGTTTCCCCATCTATTTGACATGAAGTGATGGGACCAGATGCCATGATCTTTGTTTTCTGAATGTTGAGCTTTAAGCCAACTTTTTCACTCTCCTCTTTCATTTTCATCAAGAGAGCTTAAACCCATTATATACCTTTGTTTTCACTTGGGTTCTATTTTCTTCCTAAAGCCATAGTTTGCTCAGCTTCAACTGGCAAAGGAAAGGGGGCCAGTATGAATGATCAGAAATAAAAAATGTATCTGATAATGTGACAGTAAGCTGCCTCTCAATACCTTTCCTTTTCTCACCTCTTCAAATACAATTCTTATTCTGATACAGTGCTGCCATATATATTTTTCCTGCGTTTCATGTAGCTAGATATGGCCATATGACTGAGTTCTGGCCAAATTATATACTACTAAAATTGTTCTATGATATTTCTAGAAAGTCTTCTTAAAAAAGGAGAGACATGCTATCTTTTTTCTTCTCCCTTTCTGCTTCTTGGAACATGGATGTTATGACTGCACCATGAGCAGCCATTTTGTATGTGAAATGAAAAGGTGAGCTATGAGCTGAGTATGGCAAAGAAGAGGGATTCCCTGGTGGCTCAGATGGTAAAGAGTCTGCCTGCACTGCAGGAGACCCAAGTTCAATCCCTGGGTTAGGAAGATCCCTTGGAGAAGGAAATGGCAACCCACTCCAGTATTCTTGCCTGGAAAGTCCCATGGATGGAGGAGACTGGGGGGCTATAGTCCATGCAGTCACAAAGAGTCAGACATGACTGAGCGACTTCACTTTCATGGCCAAGAAGATAGACAGGACATTGGATTCATGATGACATTTTAAAGCTGCCGTACCAGCTCTAGATTGCTTCTGATAGTCTTCCTTAACAGGACAGAGAAATAAACTTCCATGTTCTTTAAGTCCGTGTTTTATGTAATTAATTCTAACTGAGCTAATCGTATTTCAGAGGATTACTCCATTATATGATTATAACATAATTTTATAAGTATATCACAAGCACAAAGATATGTGGAAGCATAATAAAGTGGCAACTTATCCAATCTGGGGAGTTCCAGAAGACTTTAAAAAAAAAATGAACTTCGGCTAACCCTTGAAAATTGGTTGGAGTTTTTTTAAGATAGAGGACAGGAAAGCTATCTCAGTTTTAGGAAACAAGATGTACCAAGTTACAGAAGTGTAAAAAGTCTGGTAGGTGCAAAGAACATGAGTAATCTTTTGAGGCTAGACTATATGATTCTTTCAGATCTGGAGAGAGAGTAGGCGGAAAGGATAAGGTGGGAAAGGAAGAATGATGAAAGAAACTATATGATTTCCCTGTTCTGCATAAGAATTTAATTATTCCTCAGATCTTCTGATTCAGAAACCCAAAGGAAAATTACCTGTGTACCCAGCTAGAAAGAGTAGCTGTTCAAAAGTTGCCCTTCAGTTATTTTGGAGACTGCCTCTATCTCATTCATTTAACAATATTTGCCTTCAACTTTCCCTGGGCTTCTTTACATAATAAAAATACCATCACATAACTTCTGCTTTAATACCAGCTTGGCTGAACTATTCTTACTGACTCTAGCTATTTGAGATTATATGTCCACATGTCCTTCCAGTTCACCTCAGGGTAGCAACTCTTAGTGAGCAGTTTACTCTAGATCATCTCTACAGCCCTTTCCACAGCTCAGGCTTCCCTAATTCTGCTCAGGTTTCCTGTTTATACTGCTCTCAGGGAGGTCAGTTCCACGGAGAAGAGCTGCTCAAGCAATTTACTGTCTAACAGACTTCATCCACCTCCAAAGCCATTAACTGTGACCAATAAGTCACTTGTAGGCACACTTGATTAAACCCTAGCAGGCTTGACCTTGGCCAGTCGAGCATGGAGGGACAAACCTCTGTCACAATTAGAGAGTGACCTCGCAAGAGACAACTGGATAAATGGATGGAAGTGTCCATGCTGGTGTGAAGAACACTGTCCCGTCCTGGTCCCAGTCTGTCCCTCAGCAGGAACTATGAGCAGGGGTTACTGTTTACGTGTTGGCCTGAACCTCTGCAGCAGGACACAGAGGAAAACAGCAGATCACCATTTGCCCAGGCTACCACCAACCCCTCATAGTTCAGTTGGTAAAGAATCTGTCTGCAATACAGGAGACCCGGGTTCAGTTCCTGGGTCAGAAAGATCCCCTGGAGAAGGAAATAGCAAGCCACTCCAATATTCTTGCCTGGAGAATCCCATGGTCAGAAAAGCCTGGCAGGCTACCGTCCATGAGGTCACAAGAGTTGGGCACGACTTAGCAACTAAACCACCACCAACAACAACAACCACCTAGAATGGCCTCATATGAACCCCACACAAGGAAACACTTTCTCTGAGCTTGACATCATAGGAATTTAGTTTTAGAAAAGCTCATTTGACCTTGTAGATGCCCCACCTTTCTTGGAGTCCATCCATCATACTTAGGTTCAGTAAATTGAGGTTTTGTGAAAGATTACTCTTTGAGCATAATGAAAGCTAAAAGGAATTTGAAGGCTTTACAGTACTTTGTTTGCATTGGCAATATAAATTCTCTTTCTCCTGATACGCAGGAAGAGCACCAAATAATAATAGTCATGCCTTTTTGGCTCCTCTAAACGCTACAGATGAAAGCTGCAGCCCTGCCCAAAAGGGTCTCTCAACACAAGGAGAAATGCTTCATGTTCCTTGTGATAAGAGTGTCAGAGCATAGCTGAGATCAGCAGGCATCACTCACATATGTGTATGGATGCTGAGAGCCTGCAGGATGTTTGAATGCTGAGTGGTTGAAAGGCCCATGAATCTGAATAACAAGTTCTCATTTGGATAATATTTATAAACATACCAAGGCAATGTAGAAAAGAGATTAGTCAGTAAAGGAAAATGACTGTATTTGATTTGAGGTTTCCCTGCCTGGATTTTATTCCTGTGATTTGGACTCCAAATTCAATTTCTACAAAATGATCCCTGCTTACAGACAGCATTAGAGCTACATGAGGCTAGCAGCAAGGGGTGATGCCCATTTTTGACATCATAATCCTAGATCTAGCAAATACGATGGAGATAGAGTTAACCTTCTTTCACGAAAGCCTCTGTGGAACAAAATGATTTGCTGAACAGTCAGATTGAATTCATTTTAGTTCCTGAAATAGAGAAGCAGCTGATTGGATGAAGGGGAGCACACAATCTCAGGATAACCAATCCAAATTTCATCCAGTGACCTGTGCCAAAGCATGACTCAAAATGATAAGCTGGGTCAATTTGATTCTCTTTAGAAGGTTTCCTCCCCACCCCCTTTTTTTTCACCTTGAACAGAAACAGAACAAAAAACAAACAAACAACAGGCAGTTTAGTAATGGGATCTGAAGTGGAAAGATCCATGATGACTGGAGAGCACAATATACAAACGGGTTTTGGGAAGCAGATACTAGGAATAGGCAGGAAACTAGGGAATGAGGAAAGCAGCCCTGCTAAGTCACTTCAGTCGTGTCCGACTCTGTGCGATCCCATAGATGGCAGCTCACCAGGCTCCGCCGTCCCTGGGATTCTCCAGGCAAGAACACTGGAGCGGGTTGCCATTTCCTTCTCCAATGCATGAAAGTGAAAAGTGAAAGTGAAGTCACTGAGTCGTGTCCAACTCTCAGCGACCCCATGGACTGCAGCCCACCAGGCTCCTCCATCCATGGGATTTTCCAGGCAAGAGTACTGGAGTGGGGTGCCATTGCCTTCTCCAGGAAAGCAGCCCAGGTAAGGAGAAAAGAAGAAATAAGCTACAAACATCCCAGACCCCATGATGGGAGACCACGTAGGTTTTCCTTCAGTCCCTTTTGTGAGTCCTTCTCCCTCTGGTGCAACTACAATATATTGGTCCCAGCATTCTGTTCTCAGCTCTCTTCTCCTCCTATTTTAAACATTCACTGAGGGCTCACTATACATTAGCAGCTTCCTCATCTATATCTCCTGCCTCGGTTTTTCCTCTGCCTTTTCACTGATGCATCCAACTATCTACTAGATGTTCCATTTTGATTTCATAGGGTCACCTTAGAGTCAGCATGTTCAAAACTAAAATCATCTTCTCCTAAATCTGCATTCTACCTGGTAGTTGAAGTCAGAAACTTGAGTTCAATGCTCTCCACTGACCCCACATCCAATCTAAAAGAACAGAATAAGGGCTCCCCTTATTAAAGAAGTCCACATTCTAGTGCCTGGTGCCTATGAACATGTTACCTTCTATGGCAAAAGGGACTTTGCTGATGATTACAGCTAAGGACCTGGAGATGGAAGATTACCTTGGATTATCTGGATGAACTTAATTTAATCTCAGCTCCTTTAAAGCATAAAAGAGAGGCAGAAAGAAAGAAGAGGTAGGAAAGAATCGAAATGTGAAAGGTACTCTACTTGCCACTGTTGGCTTTGAAGATGAGCAAAGAGAGCCACAAGCCAAGGACTGCAGGTGGCCTCTGGAAGACGGGAATGGGACTCAGCTGCTACCCAGCAAATAAATGGGGATCTCAATTCTGCAAATACAAGAAACTAAATTCTGCAAATGACCTGAATGAACAAGGAAATCAATTCTCCCCTGGGGCCTCCAGAAAGGGATGCAGCCCTGCTGACACCCTGATTTTAGCGCAGCGAGGTCCATGTCAGATTTCTAACAAAATTGTTATGACGGTAATAGAAAACTAATACATCAATCAAGCACCAACATCTAACAATCCTGCCTCCTAAATTCCTTTATCATCACCGCATTCCCTCTTTCATGGCCTAGTTCAGTCACTTATCTCCATCAGCCTACTCCATAGTCTCATTTTCCTCTCTCCCTCTGTATTCATCTCCCTCTAATCCATCTTGTACTTGGAAGCTAGAACCTTATAACATACAAATATGACCTTGTTATTTTCTTCTTCAAAATTTTATAGTAGGCCTACATTGCCGGCATGATAAAATGTCAGCTCTTTGGCATGATATACAGATGGCCATACCTGCCTATCTACTCAATCCCATCTCAAACCACCTACCTTTCTCACCCAGCGCTGCAGTACTATACTGTGCAGAACTTGAACTCCTAAAGTAAGTCCTGCTCTTTCATGCCTTGGGGCCTTTGCACATGCTATTCCTTCAGTTTAGAAAGCTCTCCCCAATTTGTCGACCCAGTAGGCTCCTACTCAAGCTTCATGTGTATCTTTAGTACCTAGCACAGCAGCACTCAGTAAATTTTTAATAAATGAATGACTACATGAATGAATGCACATAAACATAGATATATTGTAAGTAACCCAAGAAATGATGCCAGGACAAAATATGACCTTGATCCCCAAAGTAGCAAAAACAAAACAAAATCAAAGTAACAGGAAAAAAAAAAAAAAAACTAGACAAATATGGAACAGTTCCTTTGGATGTGAGTAAATTCAGAGTAAGCAGAGTCTGAGGAACAAAGGAGTCCCCTTAGGTAGTAACTTGAGAAGGATTTGACAGTATAAACCTCAT
Source organism: Cephalophus harveyi (assembly GCA_006410635.1). Classification (NCBI taxonomy): domain Eukaryota; kingdom Metazoa; phylum Chordata; class Mammalia; order Artiodactyla; family Bovidae; genus Cephalophus; species Cephalophus harveyi. The sequence goes on along the minus strand of SJYT01073021.1, from coordinate 152,990 downwards.
TTTCATCATTTGGGCTACCTTTGTAGTAGCCAGGACCCTGAACATATTTGAATAAAGCTAGCAAACAAATCATCTGACATCAGATAATGTCTATAATGCAGTTTAAATCATGATTTATTCCAGTTTCACATGTGGGAAAAAGCAGCTTAAAAGGAGTATTCTTAAAAATGTCCAACTAAAAAGTGGAAGGCTGCTGCTGCTGCTGCTGCTGCTAAGTCGCTTTTCAGTTCAGTTCAGTTCAGTTCAGTTCAGTCGCTCAGTCATGTCCGACTCTTTGCAACCCCATGAATCGCAGCACGCCAGGCCTCCCTGTCCATCACCATCTCCCGGAGTTCACTCAGACTCACGTCCATCGAGTCCGTGATGCCATCCAGCCATCTCATTCTCTGTCGTCCCCTTCTCCTCCTGCCCCTAATCCCTATTCAGTTTTAGCATCATTCCTTCCAAAGAAATTCCAGGGTTGATCTCCTTCAGAATGGACTGGTTGGATCTCCTTGCAGTCCAAGGGACTCTCAAGAGTCTTCTCCAACACCACAGTTCAAAAGCATCTATTCTTCGGCACTCAGCCTTCCTCACAGTCCAACTCTCACATCCATACATGACCACAGGAAAAACCATAGCCTTGACTAGACGGACCTTAGTCGGCAAAGTAATGTCTCTGCTTTTGAATATACTATCTAGGTTGGTCATAACTTTTCTTTCAAGGAGTAAGCATCGTGTCCAACTCTGTGTGACCCCATAGATGGCTGCCCACCAGGTTCCCTTGTCCCTGGGATTCTCCAGGCAAGAACACTGGAGTGGGTTGCCATTTCCTTCTCCAAAAGTGGAAGGATCAGGTTTCTAATAGGTGTTTCTGTCTTCAATGTCCATACACCTCACTCTTCCCTGTATTTTATCTCATAAAGAGTCCATTACTTTAAAAGATGAATTAAGAGAACATACATTCAAAAAATGACAGAAAAACAATTAGCAATACCTCTAGAATGTGTAAAATGAAGTCGTCAAATATTAAAGCACATTCATCAAGAACATACTGAGTAAAGGATTTATCAATAAGACTAAGTTAATTAAGCAAGACTACCTGGAAGTTGCCAATTTTGAGACAGATTCTACATAGGATATATCAACCAGATGGTGAGAGGGGAAAGATATAAGGGAAGGAGAGAGAGAAAAAGCTGCCACTCCAATGCCTACTGCTAGATTCACTAATGAGGGGGAATGGTTAGGTCTGTGCCCATGTCTCCCGTCAGGATCACCACCTAGCTCCAACCAAAGTGGCTGCTTTTTGTCCTAAGTCATATCTTCCCTGTTCAGAATTATTTTAAAGTTTTTATATTTAATTGTAATGGATGATTCCATCTCAATATTAAAAAATTCCCCAGGGAAAGAGAAAGCAAAGAGTATAATACCTCTTCACTACCACCCCTAATCCCAGGCTCCCCCTTGTGTCAGCATGGCTTGTATTCTCTCAGATTTTTTTTTTTTTTTCACTTTTAAATATTTGCTATAATATATAATATATATAGTTTTGCTGTACTATAAATTACAATATAATAAATATAAATTTATATTAGTATTTACAATATATTTATAGTTGAGGACTGCAGAAATGGAATCATATGTTACATGTTAAGTGTCCTGGTCCCTATATTTTCCATTCAGTAACACAACTTAAAGACAATCCCAGACCAACTTCATAGTCAAATAGTATTCCCCAACATGTGCATACAATAGTTTAGCCATTCATTCACTGATGGATATTCAGGCTGTTTTTATTCTTTCCACTGATAGAATAAGGGTGAAATGGTTTACACATGCCATTATGTGATTTCTAACTTTTAAAAAGTTTCTTAGGTGGTGGGGACCTCTTCTCAGTGAACATTTAGGATCCTGCCATATATTTCAAATGCAGAGAGAACAGGTGCTGACTGCTTCATTTTCTCAAAGTGACCAATGAGCAATTGTAGAGCAGAGGAGAAAGTGACAACCCAAAGGCCTACAGGGTTGTGAAGAGTTGTGAAGGTTGTGAAGCACCCCTGGGTTACCGCCTCCTAGAATATGCTGTCAGTGGGAACTCTGAGTTATTCAACTCCATCAATGTCAGACCAAGAATGCTACTCCTGAGGTCCCCTCTGCCACTTGCAGGCATCTGCGCCCTGGTTTGGAGAGTGGATATCTCGGGGTAAGTATCTTGACACACAGGACATAGACCAAGATTTATCAAAAATATACATGCAATTCTGCTAAAGAGAAATCATTTGAAAAAATTAATAGCTATAGTTATATCTTTAAAACCAGAAAAGAGAGGCATGAAAATGACATAGAAATCAGAAATACAATGCTGTGTGCTACACCCTCAGTAAATGTGAAAGACCGGTTCAGGCTGGAATGGACTCCACTCATGCAGAATGCTAACTCCACAGTGAAAGCAGCTCCATCAGGGTCAGTCCTTTGAAAGAGGGAGGAGGAGGAGGGAAGAGGTTTTCAAGGACAACGCTAGATGGATGGGAAGGTATCTGGAAAGAAGTAAAAGTACAAAAGGAAAAATACCGTTACTCCACCCTTTAAGTTCTCAACTGGGGCCCCTGTAGCAAAGGACAGACAACAAGAGAAAAACAGATAAATATGTTTTAATATAAGTTTTACATGCATGGGAGCCTTCATAAGGAAATGAAGATCCAAAGAAACAGCTATATCTGAGCCTGTGGAAGAGTAGAGAATCTTGGAAAGACATAATGGGACAAAGAGTATGAGTAAGTGTGGAGAACTGGGGAAACTTAGCAAGGCCTGTTCGCTCAGGTCCTCTCTGTGTCCGCTGTCTTTGTCTTTTGCAGTAAGGATGCTTCTTTCTTTTGGGTATAGGAAGGGCATCTCTCACAAGAGGATTTTATAAACTGCTTCTAAGGATGGTCAGAAAGTCCTTCCTGCACATGCCATTTCTCAAATTTCTTCAACTTGAAATATTCAATATGCCAAGGTCCCGTATTCAAGGGTAGCATGTCTTGAATTGTGTCACAAAAACTAAATGAGTCTAAGTCACGTTTCAGCCTTGTATCACCACTGTCTAAGAAAGTAGAGATTTTATGATTAACACCTATGATAATTTTTTCTACACTAATTGACAAAGTTACTAAAAGTAATGAGGAGAAAAGCAAAAATTTATAATTAAACCTCAAGCTTGTTTATTCCATTTTTTTCTGCTTCTTAATAACCTAATTTGATTTTGTCCCTTAAATAACACTGCTGGCAATGTTAAGCTAAAATATTTAAAATGCAAAGTTACCATATCAAATCACATGGTCCATCATAAACCCATTTTCAACCATTTACCATCAGTAAGTGACAAGATGGCCATTTCCTCTGGCTTTACAGCTCAACAAGAATCTGTTTCAAAGATCATCTCAGAATCCCCAAATTGTATTATGTTTCTCATGTCAAGCCTAAGCCTGAGATGGAAAGTTTTATTGAGCTTTATTAATCTTTGGCCACTACACTACATTTCAAATGTTCACAGAATGTATTTTCTCATTCTCTCTAAAGCACACTGGGGTACCTTTCCCTCATTTGTACTTTCACTATGTAAACACACAGAATACATAGGCAACTCAGTCATGCATGCAGAGTGCCAGAGAAAGTCAAGGATAATAGAAAGTGCGATGTCAAGTGGTGTGTGGCTCACTGTCTGAGCCAGTATGGTCACTTGCTGACATCCTTTCTTCAATTTGCTCCTTCAACAAGAACTCAGCAACTCCATCATATTCAACTGTTAAAAGTCCAGAGTGTAGAGAATTTGACCTTGCCCAACAGCTGGCTAATGACCCATTTCCTCTGTGATCCTTTATGCAGAGAGTGAGCTACAAGTCTTTTTTTTTCTTAAAGCACAGTTTTAAGTGCATGATATATTAATTCATGATTTTAAAGAGATGTGTTTCAAACAGATGAAACTGTTTTCTAAATGTTTTCCTTATCCTCAAATTCTGGACTGTTTATATGGGTTCTGTGGGATTGTACTCATTGAAAGGGATCACTAATGGTGTGTCAAAGCATTTTGGAGATACAGAATCACTCTCCAATTAGGTTAGTATTTTAAGAAAAAACAATGTCTGGTCAGATGAAAGTCATAGTGATGAGCTAGTAGGTCAGGGGACAGGCAAAGCTAAACAACATGTGCTAGACATGCTATGCTTTCTTGGTGCATCCATTTTTCTGGCAATAAGTTATTTTAAATTGTTTTATGCAAAAAAAAAAAATTATTGGTGCAGACAATAAAAAGTAGCACTTCTCCCTACCTGCATTCTGAACTAATTGAGAAACAAGAAAAAAGTCAGCAGATTGAGTCCAAAATGATACTTTTAGTACTGATAAAGCTGATCTCAGAGAATGTGGGTTTTACCTGCAGAAAATAGTTTCTAAGACTGAAAGACAGAGTTAGACAGACTTAACCAGCTAGTCTTGGCCCCAGGGCTGGGCCACCACAGGCCTCTCACTCAGAGGCAGAGCTTTGGCTGAGCGCAGGCTGGAGAGCAATCCTCTAGTGCAGGTTGACTTGCAAAAGGAAGAGAAGGGACAGAGCTGGGGTCTGTATGTCCAGTGCCTCCGCAAACTCATCTGCATACAGCACTTCTGACCCTCTAGACTCTATCAATTTGGGTCCAATCAGAAGACAGGAAAAACACTAGCAATTTGAATGGAGAAAATTTAATATAAAGAATTAATATGTGAATCAAGTATTTCCAGATATTCAAGCTGGATTTAGAAAAGGCAGAGGAACCAGATATCAAATTGCCAACATCTACTGGATCACAGAAAAAGCAAGAGAATTCTATTAAAAACACCTACTTCTGCTTCATTAAAGCCTTTGTGTGGATCACGATAAACTGTGGAAAATTCTTAAAGATATGGGAACACCAGACCACCTCACCTGCCTCCTGAGAAATTTGTGTGGAGATCAAGAAGTAACAGAACCAGACATGTAATAATGGACTGGTTTCAAATTAGGAAAGGAGTTACGTCAAGGCTGTATATTGTCATCCTGCTTATTTAACTTACGTGCAGAGTACATCATGCGAAATGCTGGGCTGGATGAAACATAAGCTGGAATCAAGATTGCCAGGAGAAATATCAATAACCTCAGATATGCATATGACACTACCTTTATGGCAGAAAGCGAAGAAGAACTAAAGAACCTCTTGATAAAAGTGAAAAGAGGAGAGTAAAAAATTTGGCTTAAAAGTCAACATTCAGAAAACTAAGATCATGGCATCTGATCCCATTTGCTGCTGCTGCTAAGTCACTTCAGTCGTGTCCAACTCTGTGTGACCCCATAGGCGGCAGCCCACCAGGCTCCCCCGTCCCGGGGATTCTCCAGGCAAGAACACTGGAGTGGGTTGCCATTTCCTTCTCCAATGCATGAAAGTGAAAAATGAAAGTGAAGTCACTCAGTCGTGTCCGACTGTTCGCGACCCCATGGACTGCAGCCTACCAGGCTCCCCTGTCCATGGGATTTTCCAGGCAAGAGGACTAGAGTGGGGTGCCACTGCCTTCTCCATCACTTCATCGCAAATAGATGGGGAAACAGTGGAAACAGTGGGAGACTTTATCTTGGGGGGCTCCAAAATGACTGCAGATGGTAACTGCAGCCATGAAATTAAAAGAAGCTTGTTCCTTAGAAGAAAGGCTATGACCAACCTAGACAGCATATTAAAAAGCAGAGATGTTATTTTGCCAACAAAGGTCCATATAGTCAAAGCTATGGTTTTTCCAATAGTCATGCAGAATGTGAGAGTTGGACCATAAAGAAAAACTGAAAGCGGGAGAACTGGTGCTTTTGAACTGTGGTGTTGGGGAAGACTCTCGGAGTCCATTGGACTGCAAGGAGATCAAACCAATCAATCTGAAAGGAGATCAGTCCCAAATATTCATTGGAAAGACTGATGCTGAAGTTGAAACTCCAATCCTTTGGCCATCTGATGCGAACAACTGACTTATTTGAAAAGACCCTGATGCTGGGAAAGATAGAAGGCTGGAGAAGAAGGGGACAACACAGGATGAGATCATTGGTTGGCATCACCAACTCAATGGACATGAGTTGATCAAGCTCTGGGTGTTGGTGATGGACAGGGAAGCCTGGAGTGCTGCAGTCCATGGGGTTGCAGAGAGTCGAACACGACTGAGTGACTAAACTGTACTGAATAGTGGATTAGATACTAAGGAGTGAAGAGAACTCTAGCAGAGCAGATATGGGAGCAGCTGCTATGTCTAGATGAAACAGAACCTCTAAAGAAGAAACTAATTTGTAAGAGCCCTTGCCCGCAAGGCTGAGACTCTGATCTCATTGGAAAAGATGTGATTGCGGTCCATGGTGGGTGAAGTTCTCAGAGGTGAGACAAGCCAGGGCTGGCAAACAAGAAACCACCTGCCTGGTGCCTGAGACTCACCAGGAAGCTGCCTAGTGAGTTCTGGTAAAACATACTGGAGGGTGAACACCACTGGGTGTCCCAAACACCACTGAGAGTCAAAGGCCACAGAAGCAAGGAAAAGCTACCCTGAAACTAAGAAGAGGGCCCTTTCCTCTGGCAGCGGCCTTCTGGTGCCCTCTACTGACAAAGCTTAACTTCTGCCATATGGCAAGGGAGAAATGTCTGAGTCCACTCCAGTATCACAAAGCAGGGGAAAGAAGGGTAAATTTGGATCTGAAAGGCACTAAATTAATAACTGGCACAGGAAAGAAGTGAACGAGAGAAACAGAGAAAGACTAGGAGTTTTACAGTGCTGTTTTTTTTTTTCTTTAAGATGAAACACCAGATTTTAAGAAATTTCTATTTCACGGTGGGGAGAGAAGGATTAGGACCTTGGGGTTAGCAGATGCAAATTGGTAAATATAGAATGGGTAAATAACAAAGTCCTACTGTATAGCACAGGAAACTATATTCAAAATTCTTTTATAAACCATAATGGAAAAGAATATGAAAAAATATATCTATCTACATATCTATATACCTGAGTCACTTTGCTATATAGCAGAAATTAACACAATTTTTTTTAAAGAAATTTCTATTTCAGGCTTGGAGTAGGTAACTTCCAACCATGAACAACCGAATGAGTCCAGCCTTCTCTGCCTTAAGAGCACTTGCTGAATATATTTAAGAGGTAATGAAGAGATAATGGAAAACTTCTTCATCCCCCACTTAAAAATTTTGTTTTGTCATGGCGCATCAAATTTCCTCATTAAGACTCATTGCTTTCTATCCCAGAAGTTCCTTATTGAAATAGGAATATTCTGGGGAGCATCCTATTGTAAACCTTTATTGGCCAAAACTTTTCTTGCGACAAAAGGCAGACAAGAATATAAACTTAGAAAAAGGGACTCAGCAATGATCAGTGGGGGGACAGGACCACAGACACAGACTTAATCTCTTTTGTGATTTTTCCATTTCTATGATTCCAACTTCGTGTGAGCTGAAAAGTGAAGAGTCAGGTGGCATGGCATGACACCCCTTGCTACTCCTTCCTGTCTCTCTGCCTCTAAAATGCCTCCCAGCACAGAAAAGAAAAGGCATCAGTGAAAGCCAGTGTGGTTCACAATGCCCAGGATCATGGTCACAGAGAGGAACTCCTTTTCCTTCTGGAACTTCTTTCCAACTCAACAGTCACCAACACTCTGTGTAGAATGGGCAGAGTGGAGCTGATAATTGTTCTTTCCTCACCCCCTTCCCATTCTCTCAAGCCCATTCAGGAGCCTAGGACTTTGACTTAAGCTGGATCACTTTTTCTGCACTGTTTAATATTATTTCTGGGGAATCCTTAATTTCTTGAGAGCTTATTATGTATTATAAGCACTGTGCTAAGAATTCACTAATTTAATCCTCACATAAACTCTCTGAAGCAGGTTATACAATGCTCTGTTTTAGACAGGAAAAAACCAAGGGTGAGAGCGGTTTAGAAGCTGGTAATGGTGTGGCCAGCTTCCTGTGCAGGCAGCCGGATCCTGAAGAACACAATTACAACCACTGCTTCCCCACTTGGGAATTCCTTTTGGTTAATCAGGTACCACGATATCTTTAGATTCTGCCAGAGCAAATTATGTCCTATTAATACAGGAATATGGGTCTGATTTAATAAGCCAGTTGTCTTTCTGACATCCCATCAACTTAAACACAGTACTCTTCAGACAACCAAGACATTAGTAAGCAAACCCAAAGAACATTTTGTTTAGGATACAAAATAATCAGTAATAGGGAGCATGAGCAAAGAATGTTTTCATCTGTTGAGTTTTATGTATCCTCTGTCATTCAGCTCCCTCCAAAGTCACAGCTGGTAAAACCAAATGGGTCATTTTACCACAATCAGACTAACGTCACAGTTCAAGAAGCACCATTTGTCCTCCAAGGCAAAGCCATGCACCTAATTACAACACACTGTTAATAAATTTATAATAGACAAAAAGAAATTGACTGCTATGGATTTTTTCCCCTAGTAAAGCAAAACCATTTAAAGGGCATTTTGTGCAGCTATTTCTTCTTTTATTGTTTCAATAAAGTTAGTAATATATTCCAGACAGGAAAAAGCAGGGCAGGCCTCAGATGAACAGATTGTATCATCTGAGCCTACCACATTGTCTCTAATGGGGGAAATTAGCAGCTGAACATCAACACCTGTCACCATGAGCAGACCCTGGCACATACACCAGGTAGGAAGACTGGGCTGTTCCTTAGAGCAAGCAGAGCCTGGGCCACCAGACCCGGCGCACGTGCCAGTGGCGACAGAAGCAGGCTCCGTTTAAAATCAACTGGATATATTAAATGCCAGGGGTGATGCAGCTGCAGTTCCTAAGGAAGACTGGGTGTTTACAACCGTGAGCTCTAAAAAGCTTTTATGAAGATTGTGCTAACTGAAAGTGGAACCACACAGACTTAAGCAGAGAGACTGGTCCCAGAAGCAACCACTGAACATTCATCCCCTTGCAAGGGCAAACGTACCACCAGAACAGCAACCCCCTCTCCCACCTAGATGGCTTGAGTCACGTCTCCACTGGCAGATTACAGCTAAGTGTTTTACCAACCTCAAGATCAATTGCAGTTATTGAAACTGAATGAATTACGTTGCAAGTCCAGGCAGTTTGTGAGCATGCCCGAGTGAACAAGCCCACATTTATTTTTCTGACATCATAAGCATGTCTTCTCTTTATAAGGGCTTCAGCCATTTTTCTATCTGGTTGCCTAGCAACATTTTGAAAGGACAGAAATAAGGGAGAGGGATGCTGGAGCCATACCAGTGAGTGAATCTGTATTTATTTCACAGATTCCTTTTCAAAATTCCTGGGGTGGAGGTGGGTGGGGGAGAAGGGGCTGTGCTATGTTTTCAACAGTGCTGCTACTCTTACAGCAGGAACATACGATGCCAGCAAGTGTATTTATACAAGGATACTCGGCAAACAAAGAGTGAAAGGAGGTATCACTGGTTACTGCATGTTAATAGAGATGAAGAATAAATACATTAACATCAAATCAAAAGAAATATATTGAGTAAACATAATGCCCATTTCATTGTTCTCTCTCAGGAAGGTCTCAGACCATGCCTGAGGAAAATCTGTAATCTCTATCATTTTATCCAAATTGTGAGTGTCTAATGAACAATACAGCGTTCTTGTCTGCCTTGTATCCTTCCTTTTGTTAAATGATATTTCCCGACAGAAAGTACCAATTCCAATCAGATGCTCAATTTTACTTTAAAGGAATAGAATAAAGTTGGCTCCCATGATTCTTCTAATTTCCTCTGCATCTGTGGCTACTTTTGTCTTTTTTAAAAAAATTTCATGTGCTAAAACTTCCTTTTTTCATGATTAGTTAATAATTCATCTATTTTATTATTTTTATCTAAAAAAGCTTATGATTTATTTATTGGTTCTATTGTTTCATATATTTTTGCTTCATTACTTATCACTTCTATTTTATTTAATCCCTTCTTCTTCTATCTGAATTTAAACATTTTTAAAAATTTCTGTGTTAGAAGTTTAATTCATTTACTTTCATTCTTTCTTGATTATTAATATAAGTATTTGGGGCTATGAATTTGCCTCTAATCTCTGCTTTAACTATTTTCCTGTTAATTCTGATATGCAGTATTTTGGTAATAATTTCTTTCTACATATTCTTCAACTTTCATTTAGATTTTCTTTTGAACTTGAATTGTTAAAGATGATTTTGCTTTTTTCTCACCTAGGTGGCAGGAAATTATGTTTTCTGTGTTTATTTCTAATTGTTTACATTGTGGACAATTAATGTTGTCTGTCCCAGGGACGGGGGAGCCTGGTGGGCTGCCGTCTATGGGGTCGCACAGAGTCGGACACGACTGAAACGACTTAGCAGCAGCGGCAGCAGCAGTACTGTTTATACTTTTGGAATCTGAGATGTCTTTGTAGCCTTTGTAATAGGCACAACAGTAGTATTTATGTTGTTGTTCAGTCACTCAGTCATGTCTGACTCTTTGCAACCTATTGGACTGCAACAAGCCAGACCTCTCTGTCCCTCACCATCTCCCAAGTTTGCCCAAGTTCATGTCCATTGCATTGGTGATGCTGTCCAGCCATCTCATCCTCTGATGCCCTCTTCTCCTTCTGCCCTCAATCTTTCCCAGCATCAGGGACCTTTCCACTGAGTCAGCTGTTTGCATTAGATGACCAAAATACTGGAGTTTCAGCTTTGGCATCAGTCCTTCCAACGAGTATTCAGGGTTGATTTCCCTTAAGATTGACTGGTTTGTTCTCTTTGCTGTCCAAGGGAATCTCAGGAGTCTTCTACAGCACCGTAAGTATTTATATTTCTATAACATATGCAATATAATATACACGTATATTAATATGTAAAACCTTGTCCCTCAAGAATAGAGAATGCAATAAATAAAACAAAAAAAAAAGAATAGAGAATGCTCCTCTTTTCAAGCACTCCTGAAATGTTCACAAAAACTTATATTATTGCTTATTATTTTTTAATGTATTACAACTGCCATGGGATGAAAGAGGTTCAATAATAACTTCTGCAACTAATGTGTATCGCCTTGCACTTTCTGTAGTTTCTGCTTTATGAATGTGATGCTATAAGTAGATATATTTCTTATATCTTCATTTTAAAAATAGCACTTGTTTAAAAGTACCCTTTTTGAACTAATTAAATATTTTTGGTCCTGAATTCAATATTATCTAATATTAAGAACATGGTGTTAGACCCTGCTGATCTAGTGGCCTGTGTGCCATATCCACTGAGCCTGCGCTTTAGAGCCTGTGAGCCACACATACTGGCCTGGAATACCACAACTACTGAAGCCCATGCACCCTATAGCCTGTGCTCTCCAGCAAGAGAAGCCACCGCATGGAGAAGACTTGTGCCTCAACTAGAGAGCAGACCCTGCTCACCGCAACGGGAGAAGCCCACACACAGCACCCCTCCTTGCCACAACTCAAGAAAGCCCACACACAGCAATGAAGACTCAGCACAGCCAAAAGAAAAATGGTGTTATAACTATTGCTTTACAAACCCAGGTATCCTTTAAAGAAAATTAGCAACAAAACTGAAAAATTATATTTAAAGAATTTTTCATATTAACTCACATATTTACCATTTCCTGTGTTCTTTATTTATTCCTGTGGACTTCAGTTACAATCTGTTATCATTTCCTTTCTGTATGAAAGACATCCTTGGGGCTTCCCTGGTAGCTCAGTGGTAAGGAATCCACCTGTCAGTACAGGAGACAGTTTTGATCCCTGGTCTGGGAAGATCCCACATGCTCTGGAGCAACTCAGCCCATGCACCACAACTACTGAGCCCATGCTCTAGAGCTCAGAAACTGCAACTACGAACTCCTTGCCCTGCAACTACTAAAGCCCGCGCACCCGACAGCCCAGCTGTGCTCAGCAACGAGAAACCATTGAAATGAGAAGCCTGCGCACTGCAACTAGAGAGTAGCCCCTGCTCACCACAACTAGAGACAAGCCCACGCAGCAACAAAGACCCAGCACAGCCAATAAATAAATAGTAAATAAAATTATATTAAAAAGACATCCTTTAGTATTTCTTACCAGGCAATCAGTTAACAACACATTCTCTTAGTTTTTGTTTATCCGGGACGGCCTTTCTTTTCATTTTTCAAGGATAGTTTTGTTACATATAAAACTTTTGACAGTATTCCCCAGCACTTTGAATATGTCATCCCACTGCCTTCTGACTACCATTTTTCACATGATAAATCAGCCACTAATCACACTGCCACTCTTCTACACATTATCAGTTGTTTTTCCCCAGATGACTTCAAGATTTTCTCCTTGCTGTTCAACAAACTGACCATGATGTGGTCAGATGGTTAACTCTGGATTTGTTGAGATTTTTGTTTGTGTAGACCAATGTTTTTCAACAAATTTGGGATGTTTTTACTCTTTACCTCTCCAAATACTTTTTCTGGACCTTTATCTCTCTTACTTCCTTTCTGCACTCCCTTTACATGCATGTTGAAATTTATGATGGTGTCTCACAAGTCTTTGTGTCTTTATTTATTTTATTTTTTCAACTGTCATACTTTAAAATGCCATTAGAGCAGAACAGAAGCAGCCTAGCACAGAGGAAAAGAGCTTGACCGGGATCAAACTTTGTGAATTCAAGTCTACATATCACAATTTACTGACTGTGTGACCTTAGGCAATTCACTTGGTTTCTCTTTACCTCAAATTCCTCATCTATAAATTGGAAATACAAATAGTACTTACCCTATAAGCATAGTTTGAGAATTAATTGAGATCATATATATGAAGGGATTACAACATAGTCCATCATAAAGGAACCACCCAGTTACTCTTTGCTATTACTATCTCTGCTAAAATAGGATTTTGGTTATCACCAACAGCTATAGTCAGGAATTAGTTTTGTAACTGAAGCCTGAAATCTGGTGTAAAAGGGATAAGCCCCTTGTACATGACCCTTTCAGCAATCCTTTCTAAGTTTCCCTCTGTTCCCTCAGTATATCTGGGTTTCTCTATTGTTTTTTCTAATTTACATTATGAGGTGAGGTGAAGGTGAAGTCGCTCGGTCGTGTCCGACTCTTTGCGACCCCATGGACTGTAACCTACTAGGCTTCTCCGACCATGGGATTCTCCAGGCAAGAATACTGGAGTGGATTGCCATTTCCTTCTCCAGGGGATCTTCCCGACCCAGGGATCGAACCCGGGTCTCCCACATTGGAGGCCGACGCTTTAGTCACATTATATTATACATTAATGCTCAGCTCACTTGGTAAAAACTTTAACATACGACATAGATTTCCTGGCCCCCTTATCTCTGGAAGGCCTGGACCTTGATTCTCATGCCTACAGGTGCTAGTTGTCATTGGGCTCCAACCCACACTAACAACTCATAATCATATCACTCTATGTATTAAATAATAAGCATTGTTTCTGTAGTAAAGCACCCACTCCTCTACCTTTCCAGCTCACTATACTGGACCACTTGTATATGACTCTTTCCTCTTTGAACTCAAGTTTGTTCAAACTCCTTGAGACAGTGGATTTGGTCTAGGGTCACCCATCTCATGGAGTACAGCCCAATAAACACACCAGCAGTGCAGGTTCCAGTTCTTCCTAGTCCTGGCCCTCTTCATCGTATTGGCTCATAGTCTTGGACATCTCCTTTACCATCTCCACCACTTCCCAGGCGTGTTTCTGCACTGACTGCAGAGTAGTCATGGTTATATTTGGTCAAATCAGAGTGTCAGTGGAATGATCTAACAAGAAGTATTCTGAGAATTTCTAGTTAACTACTAACGTGGCATGGAGACAAACCCAGGTGAACTAAACAGATCAAATTTTCTAGTCCATTTGGTCAGTCTAGGCTAAGTCTGGGCAAAGATGAAGACAAAATTTCCAGTGCTCTCTCTCCACTCTCCAAACCTGTATGCAACTCATATGTTTCCAAAAGAATGTGACTCTCAGAAGTTTTCCATTGACAACTAATGGTTCTTTGCACTTTACAAAGCACCTACACAAATATATTTCATTCAATCATCATAATAACCTTGTGATCTAGGTGAAGTCACATGATTATTCCCATTACACAGATAAGGAAACAAATTTGGAGTGCATAAAATTATTGAACTATTTTGGGTGCAGAACTGAGGTTACAAACTAATTTCTCTTGCTTTCAACTCAGTGAGCTTTTCAGAGACTGTTTCATGAATCAGTAGTCCCGTAGGAATTGCTGTGATTAATAAGTTTAGGAAATGGTGAAGATTTTGTCACAATAAAAATCTCCAGGAAACCCTAAAGTAAATAAATCTTGTTAAGTTTATTTTCTACAGTATTTCTCACACTTATCTGACCACAGAACCCCTTTTTCTAATAACTATTTACGTGCCATAGAATTTTATGAAACATTGCTCTACACCAAGCTGTCTTACCAGAAAGTCACAGAAGGCCAAATTGAGTGAGCCTAGGGGATTCTTGCAGGGGCGTACTGCTCTGAGCAACCTCCAGCCTTTTACCAAACACTTCTATCAAACATGATCCCTGTCTGCAAGTAAAAAGGGACTCTGGTGACAGGAAAAGTGGACTATTAAGATGAGGACAAGAAGCAAAAATCTAAATGCATACATGTATTTACTACAAGATCAGGATACTTCCTAAAGTGGCCCTAACTCAGTGTTTTTCAGAATGGAGTTTACAGTAGCACATATGCATCAGAATAATCTAGGAAATCTTATGACCATAAAGATTCCCAGACAACACTCTGAGCTGTTGAAACAGAATATCTGGGAATAGGGCCCAGGAATCTGCATTTTAATAAGCCTACAAGGTGATTTTGCCATGATTAGAATCTTAGAAGCACAGCCCAAGGTAGTCAACAACAGATGTGAGATACTTTTCCAATTAAATCAAAGTCACGAACCAAAGTGAAAATGACCTGAGATGTATCCAGTAGGGGACTATTTGGTTCCATGGTAAATAACCACATCTCAGTAAGACCAGCCTTCCTGGGGAAGACTATTCCATGGTCTATCAGATCTCTTCATTAGGGAACTTCCCTGGTATTCCATCTAAGTAGCTTTCCTTAATTTGATCCTATTACTCCCATGTTTTATACAAAGCAAGTGCAGCAGTTATACTCAATAAACAAAAATGCAATATAAATGCCATTTCAGGCTCATTTTTCCACCCAATTACTCTCAAGTGGCCACGTCTCTCAACAAAGTGAGGGTCAACCTAACTGTCCAAGGCAAGATGAAGTCTCAGATCTAGATTTGGATGAGTAGTGCCATATTCAGAGTCAAGTGTGCAGCCATCAGTGGCCCCATTCTTACAAACAGATGGCATTCTCACAGCTTCTCGGCCACATTAAAAAAACTGGGACTCAGAGGGTTGTTCAAGATGGAGGCACTTAAGGAAATTGGAATGTGACCACAACTACTGACTCAGTTATAAATGCTGTAATTTCTTGGCTTTGGGAAAAGGACTACAAACAGGATAACATCAGTATCATGACAATCAAATGGAATAATGCAAAGCAGCAGGAGAGATTTGGATAGCACATCAGGAAATACCTGCTGACTATCTAGATTATTAGGAATGGCAACAAGCTGCCAAGATAGGCTGTATGGTATCTTTGAAGTCATTAAAAATAGAAATACAATCTTCCAAGATTTCCTGCCCAGGCACAAGGGGGTAAACAAGATGGCCTTTTCAGATTAGAATAAAGATTTTAATGAGTATTCAGAAGATGTATTTAGAGAAGAGTTTTCTGTAGAACAGAAAAAAAAGCTCTTTGGAAGAATAAATAATGCATTTAGAAATCATCTGAAAAATTTCAACAGATTTTCCTGGGAATACCTTGGTTTCAGAGTAACTGGGAAAGACTTCAGCAGATTGGTACACCTAAAATAATTAACTGTCTAAATTCAATACACCCCATCATTTATATATGCACACACACATATTATATACATATGTATATATGTGTGCATGTATGCTTGGAGTTTGAAGGCTGTAACACTAGGAAGTTTCAGTCTGGAATACTTAGCAAGTCATTTGACCTAAAATTGCAATAATAATCAATAGTAATCCTGCCTACAAATAATAATGATTCTTTGCAATCATCTCTGAAATAGCCCAGACATCTGGTTTTTTTTTTTTTTAATTTTATTTTTACTTTATTTTACTTTACAATACCGTATTGGTTTTGCCATACATTGACATGAATCCACCATGGGTATATATTAGCTCCCACCTCCCACCCCATATCATCTCTCTGGAGGTCACATTTGTGTTGACCTGCTTAGATTCTGGGTGATAAAGAATGTGATCATTTCAGATACTGTCAGGCCCACAGTTTCAGTCACAGACAGAAGCTATGACTGGGAGAACCTGCAAAACATAGGCTCTCGATTTGGACTGCCTGAGTTCAAATCCCAGTTCCACTGCTTATTATCTGCATAAGCCTGAACAATTTCTCAACCCCCTGAAGTTTCAGTTTTATCATATATGAAGTGAGATAAATGCAATGATAAATATAACATTGGGATCAAATGAGTTCAGTAGAAATATTCATGTAAAACATTAAATGCACCAAATAAACATTCAATAGGTGATGTTAAAGTTGATCTTATTGTTAAGAACTATAAGTAAATCATGAGTCTCTTCACTCTAATTCTCCAGATAATCCCTGACATTGTATGATAAATTTAGGAATCAGTCTGCAGAATAAAGCAGACCTTCAGGAATCATAAGAGAAAGGCTTCTTTCATTTCCTGAAACTTCAGGCTTTCAAGAAACAAAAGAGATGAGGAATTATGTGCTGCTTATAGATCATGGGAACCAAAAAACAGCAAAATAAAAGAGTAAGAACAATAAGATGTTTTGTGATCTGAAGCAAAATTTGTCCAGTCAGGGCTTTAACCATCCAATACAAACTCCATACGGTTAATAAACTTTTATAAGGGAAGGCTGATGTTTAGTGAAATACATGGCTATTGGTGGACCAGCCTCAAGGAACATAAGGGAGGACAAAGTGAATAACATTGAGTAATATAGCGTAGTGTGTTCAGTTTATATATTCTAATACCAGAGATTCACCCCAGCACAAGGTGCTTTTCTTTCAACACTTCCCATTCTAGGACTTCTTAACTCTATCAACTAACCCAAATCTGACACTTCCATTAGGGTTTGCCTCTCCCCATAGCCATCCCAAGACATTTAGCTTAAAATACATTGGTCCTTACATGAACATTCACTCATTCATTCATTCAATCCTGCTTGAGTGCCTACAAACAAAATATAAAGCTGTACTTAGAGCTGAGGTTGACGTATGTATGTACGTATATGTATAGGTGTGTGTGTGTGTGTGTGTGTGTGTGTTATATTGCCCCTTTCTTAGCTATATTTTCTGTTCCTAACAAGATAAAGATCCAGTGAAAGATTTTAAGACAGAGCAACACAACCAAGTAAATTTAGGGGAAGGAAAGAATGCAATGACTGGGATGAGTGAGTAAATGGCACACTAGCCTGTCTGTAAGAGATGTCTGTCTCTAGACAGTGTTAAAGTAGGGAGGAAAGCACACTTCATAGGGAAGAATGCAACTTCTACTTTCTCCTCAGAATCTCTTTGTGGTGAGTTCATGATAAATTCAGTTGGATGAACACATGAATTAATGAAATAGAGCCTATTTAACTCTCATTCAGGAAAATGGGCATACCAGATCCTGGCTCAAGGTTACTGAGGCCTTCCAGGATGAAGTACTTGACAGAATCCAGTCACAGTACCAATTCTAAACTGCACATTAAATAAGCATAATAAAGATGTGAGTTTGGAGGCAAATGGCCAGCAGGAGGTTACTTTTTTGGAAATGGCATGTGAGGTGGGGAGGAGGGGAAAGGAGGAGAAGCAGTAGGGAGGGAGCACAGCCCCCTCCTTCCCCTCTTACCCATCAGGCTTCTGGTTTACTTAAACTTAAACAGACCCTTGTTTTCTTTCCTGGGCCAGTATGAATGGCATTAATTATCCACTCGAGTCACGAGGCAGTGCTGGCTCCCATCTCCTTGCAATTTTGAGCAGCGTGTGTGCGTGTGTTTACCCACTACTATTGAGGGATGGAAAATAGATTACAATTACATTCTGGCTGGCTTTTGAAGACTTGATAGACAGCTAGGAAGAAACCTTTCCTGCAGCTGGCAGGATGAGAGGGTGGCCAAGAGGCGGGCATGGAGAGAGGAAGACAATGCAACATGGACTCAGTACATTCTCAGAGGAGGATTTTTTTTTAAAGATTAGGGTTGCTAATATTAAAAATGAGTCTGGGGTCCAGGTTGCTAGTTGCACGTATGTGGGAAGGAGGTCCCTTTCAGGAACATTCTGTGTCTTCATTTCCAAAGATGCTGTCACTGGATCACACAGCAGCAAGATCAGACTTGGACAAGGCGGGCCCTGAGGGTGGGTGCAGCCCACACTCTGAGCCAAAGGGCTCAGCTGGACATTTCTTCCTCTGCATCCAGAATCACTTTTCTAGGTTACAACTGATACGATTCTCCAAGATGTTTGGTGAGATGATTTTTATTCCCTTCCACTCCAAGTATTTTTTTTTTTTTTTTAGTATTGGGGTGGGAGGAAGAGAGTGGGGAAGCCTCAGTTACTTCCTGAGCACTAAATGCCCAGATACTGGAGGATAGGGAAGCCTGGCATGCTGTATGCAGTCCATGGGGGTTGAAAAGAGTCGGACATGGCTTAGTGACTGAACAACAACAAAGGCCATATGTGTTATCTACCCAGCCCATGTAATCCCAACCACTCCACTAAGAGTGAAAGGTCAGAGCTCTCATTTTATAGGGGAGGAAAGTGAAGTTCAGAGAGGTGAAGCACAAGGATGTTCAGGGACAGAGTGGGCAGCCCCATCAGGGTCATTTCAAAGTTAGTCTCCCAGCACAGGGCACACTGAGCCTTTATCTGGTTGGTCACAGCACCCACAGTGCTCTGTGGTTTTCCTGAAACATTATCTCCCAGGCCATAGAACCTACTAAAGATAGGGTGAACTTCTCACCCTGTTATCGAGGAATTGTTGGTCAGAGTGTGGGACACAGCAACAGGCAGGTACAGACTAGAAGAGAATAAGAAAGGTTCCACATCCCAGGTCTGGTTCTGAGAAGAGAGCTTATGGTTGGGGCATGGAAGACAAGGATGGGAATTGCAGGAGGAGGAGTACAGGGGACAGTCATGAGTAGGGCAGCTCTCTGGAAAGAAAGGCAAAGCTGAACTGCAAAGACAAACTCAGCCTACTTTCCAGCCTGCCTTGGCCAGGGTTTTGTCTGAGGTCCCACACACATCCACCCTAGACCACACCAGCAATTCTGTCCCTACAACTTGGAGAACTTTCGTAAGTGTCCACTATGACCTCACTCTCTAAAGGTGATCACAAGGGAGGTCTTTTGAATATATGAAGACCACAGGTATATCTTAGTTGGAGCTGGTTCAATGAGTCAGACAGCCTCAAACAAACTCGAGTCTTCAGAAATAAAGGTATAAGAATTGTCATGCATTCCTCAGATTACAGGAGACCTTGTTAGTCTTCCTTAATCTGCTTGGAGTATCTCCTAATACAGTTGTACCTTAAACTTCCTACTCATAAAAATAAGTGATTAAAATGAAAATTAAAAGATATCCTGCTTTGGCACAGCTGGCCCATGGCTGACCTTTCTCCTGACACACTGTAGGGTGTGCAGGATGCACTTCATAGATCGAATGAGCAAGATGTGAGGTTTCATCTAGGGCCTGAATGAGAACTATTTATTCTTATCTTGTTTCCAGCTTCCTTTGGATAAGAACAGATAGATTTGAATCACTAAAGAGTGTGGTTAAGGGGAATGAAGGGGAAGGACACATACCTCTTCACTTATTAGTAGTTATCTTCTAGGCTAAATGCAATATATCTATGGTATTTTATCCAATCATTCCTATGACTGAAATGCATGTCAAAGCAAGAGAGGCAGATCAAATTAGGCATCAAGGATGCAGCAGAAGTACAGTAGAGGTTTCATTTTTAATTTATAAAAATTAAAATATTATGCAATATTTTGTTTTTATTATAACTTAAAAACTACTTATGTGGGAAATAAGAATGTCAATTAGTGGGAACAGTGGAGGGGGCAATGCTAATCTATTTGTTACTCTTTTTAATTGTGCTTTTAGATACTCAGTAGTCTAGGTTCTGCAGTTCCATAGTGGTAAAGAAAATAAATACAATGGTTACATCAAAAATGAAATATAGATAGCACTTCTATGTATAGTTTACATACATTTGTCGATATGTGGGTATAAAAGCCCCACTCCACGTAAGGTACTGAGGAATTCACCAGCTTTAAGTGTAATTAGAATTCAGACAATAATTGTAGGTGAACATGGACCCCAAATTTCAGGTAGACATGATTTCCCTGGCTGATAGATGGAAGTGATTTCGGCAGGCCTCTAATCTCCAGGGAAGGTGGTTAGCACAGTGATCTGCATAGACCACCTGGAGCTGCCAAGTAAATATTCAGAAAACCTGCTTTATCCTTAGCTAATGGCAAAAATAAACATTTCCGCATTTTCCCATCAGCCTTCTATACAGCATTTTCCTTGATAGCATTTTGCGTATTGGTTTAGATCAAAATTAGATCACACTTTAAAAACTGGTTTACTAACCACCTCCTTTGTCAAAAGGATTGGAACTCTTCCCTAAATGTGAGACAACACCTATCCACATTTGGTCAGGGATTTCTTTGTTCAGTAACACACTAACCAGGCATTGTAAGCTCCTACTGAAGGCAAGGGGTCATTAAATAATAGAGATGCCATCCTTGCACTCCAACTGCCTACAGATTAATCACAGGTAAGTACATAAGCCATTAAAAAATGCTGTCCAGGTGTCCCAGCTGGATGAGTCAGAGAAGGATGCTGTGTCGAATTTTGACTCCCTGCTATCACTTCATCCTATCCCAGACTGGTTTTAAAGGTAATTAGGAGAAGGCAATGGCAACCCACTCCAGTACTCTTGCCTGGAGAACCCCATGGATGGAGGAGCCTGGTAGGCTACAGTCCATGGGGTTGCTAAGAGTTAGACACGACTGAGCGATTTCACTTTCACTTTTCACTTGCATGCATTGGAGAAGGAAATGGCAACCCACTCCAGTGTTCTTGCCTGGAGAATCCCAGGGACGGGGGAGCCTGGTGGGCTGCCTTCTATGGGGTCGCACAGAGTCGGACATGACTGAAACGACTTAGCAGCAGCAGCATCATGAAATCACAGCAAACCCTAACTACTTCCAGAAACACTTGTGACTGTGAAAAAAAAATGAAAACATTAAAAAAAATGTGCATCTTAAGACACTTGTTATGTGAGTGATAGAAAGGACGGAGAAGAAGGTATGCAAAGGAATGAAACAGCCTTAGCTGAAAGAAAAAGATAATTATGTGCCGGAAGAATATTGAAAAATAAGAACAAAGTTAGGAGACTCATATTTTCAGGTTTCAAAACTTACTACAAAGCAATGATAATCAAAACAAAACAGTGTGGTACTGCCATAAGGACAGATACATAGGCAAAAGAAATAGAATAATAAACCCATATATCTACGGCTGATTGATTTTCAACAAGGGTGCCAAGACCATTCAATGGGGAAAGAACAGTCTCTTCCACAAATAAGGCTGGGACAAATATCCACATGTAAAAATAATGAAGTTAGACCCATACTTCACAACATATACAAAAATTAACAAATGAATGCACAATCTAAATTTAAGAACTAAAACCATAAAGCTCTTAGAAGAAAAAAAAGAAGTAAATATTCATGACCTTGGAATTGGCAATGGATTCTTAGATATGACACTACAAGCACAATCAACAAAAGGAAAGAATAGATGAATTGTGCTTTGAAGGACATCATCAACAAAGTAAAAGCACAACCTACAGAATGGGAAAAAATATTTCCAATTTATATATCAAATAAGGACCTAGTATCCAGAATATATTTAAAAAAAAATCTATTACAACTCAACAATAAAAAGATAAACAGGTAAAAGATGGGCAAAGGTACTGAATAGACATTTTCCCAAAGAAAATATACAAATGGCCAGCAACCACATGAAAATAAGTTCAACATCATTAGTCATTTGGAAAATGCAAGTCATAACCACATCAGGTACCACTTTAGACCCACTAGGATGGCTATAATGCTTTTAAAATACTAAGTAACAAGTATTAGAGGGGATGTTGGAAACGGAAATCATACAGGCATGTTGCTGTGTTGTGCTAAGTCGCTTCAGTTGTATCTGACTCTTTGTGACTTCATGGATTACAGCCCGCCAGGCTCCTCTGTCCATGGGATTCTCCAGGCAAGCACACTGGAGTGAGTTGCCATTTTCTCCTGTAGAGGATCTTCCTGACCCAGGGATCAAAGCTGTGTCTCTTATGTCTCCTGCATTGGCAGGCGGGTTCTTTACCACTAGCGCCACCTGGGAAGCCTTATTTTTATTTCACTTTGAAGATTTTTTTTTTTAAACAAATTAATTGAAAGTTTGTGGCAACCCTGCACTTTTCCAATGACATTTGCTCAATTTGTGTCTCTGTGTCACATTTTGGTAATTTTCCCAATATTTCAAAGTTTTTCATTATTATTGTTTGTTATGGTGAACTGCGATCAGTGGCCTTTGATGCTGTTATACAACTGCAATTGTTTTAAGGCATGATAAACCACGTCCACATAAAATGATGAACTTAATCCATAAATGTTGTGTGTGTTCTGACTACTCTATCAACTAGCCATTCTCTCCCTCTTCTTGGCCCCCTCTATTCCCTGAGACTCAACAATATTGAGATTAGGTCAATAATAACCCTACAATGGCCTCTAAGTGTTCAAGGGAAAGGAAAAATTGTATGTCTCTCATTTTAAATCAAAAGCTAGAAATGTTTAAACCTAGTGAGGAAGGTATGTGGAAAGCTGAGCTAGGCCAAAGGCTAGGCCTCCTGTACCAAATGGTTACCCAGGTTATGAATGCAAAGGAAAAGTTCTTGAAGAAAATTAAATGTGCTACTCCAGTGAGCACATTTAAGAAAGTGAAATACCCTTATTGCTGATATGGAGAGTTTGACTGGTCTGGTTAAAAGATCAAACCAACTACAACATTCCCTTAGGCCCAAGCCTAATTCAGAGCAAGGACTTAAATCTCTTCAATTCTATGAAGGCTGAGAGAGGTAAGGAAACAGCAGAAGAAAAGCTTGAAGCTAGCAGATGTTGGTTCATAGGTTTAAGGAAGAGCCATCTCCATAACACAGACATGCAGGGTGAAGCAGCAAGCGCAGATGTAGAAGCTGCAGCAAGTTACCCACAGGATCTCGCTGAGATAATCACTGAAGGTGGCTACACTAAACGACAGACTTTCAATGTAGATGAATCAGCCTTCTAGTGGAAGAAGATGCCCTCCAGGACTTTCATAGCCAGAGAAGACTTTCATGGCTAGATGTCGCCTCTAACACATTTGAATTTGTGTTCCCTTCTAAAAGAACTAGTTCATTTGGTTGGATTTTGGTGTTGTCTTTCTTGGAGGTTGCGAAAAAGAGGAGTGTGATAACCTAATCAAGAAAGGTCTAAAGGAATGTGAGAAGGGATCATTAACCATAATACAGAATTAAGCTGGTATATTTAATACGTCAAAGAATAAAAGGATTCTTGAGAGAAAGGTGAGAACTGAAATCAACTTGAGTGTCTAAACCCAGCCCCTTGGATTCTGAAGCCCAGAGACCCATACCCACACCTAGAGGATGCCCAGCACTAAAGACCCTATTTGAGATCAAGAAGAAGGAAGCATGATTCTTACACAAGTCAAGACTGTTGTGGGAGCAGTGATTTTTGCACTTCCACTGATGCAAATCTTGGCACGGAGAGTGTGCTCTATTCCCACCAGGCCCAGCGAGACGCCTTTGTGCAGACACAGAGAAGAGAGGCAGTCATGTCTCACCCTCAGCAACATGGCTACAAAAATAATTACAGGAGGCAATGGCTTCTTTGATTTTTGCTTTCAGGTTTCTGAATGTCATAAAGGCTTCCAAAGGGCACTGCCTACAGCAATTACAGCATCCCCTTGCAATGTTGCTGGAATAGAACATTCACACTTTCTTAGAAACGGAGAATAGTCTATTATTACTGAATGTTCTGAGACAATGGGGTTCAACAGGGCAAACAAAAGACTGGAAATAGGAGGCCAGTACATTCAAAGCATTTCCTTAGCCATTTGCTCAATAAATATCTATTGAGTACTTACTGTGAGGCAGAACAAGCACAGAAGAGAACAACTTCCCACATTTAGCTGAGACAAACCATTCCCTCCACCTGTGACGCAGTGTCTTGCCCTAACACTTTAAGGCCGTATGGGGGGATGGGAAGCCTAAAATCAATGACTTGAATCTGGCAGCTTTAGAGAGTCATACATACCACTGATATGCAATGAATTCTCTATCATATTGATAATAGGAAGAAAGTTACTCTGGGAAGAACGACGACTCACTGAACAGATCATTTTCATTTTCTCACATTAAAGGCATAATTCACCATCTGTTTCTGAGCACCCTATTCTGTAGTGAAAGTATATATGCCTTTTCAAGTCTGGTCAAGAAAAAAGCAATGTCATGATCAACCTAAAGTAAAAGATATGGTAAATCACAGGGACTTTGAAATGGAAAAAAATTTCTGTGAATGAATGAGTATAAAATAAATGTTTTCCCCATTTCCGTTTCCCTGAGAACACACAGATCTACTTGCAAAAGATAAAATACGTAATAATTAAAAAAACAGTATTTTAAAATAGGTTATTCAAATGTACAAAACATACATAGGTACCTAATGACTCTTCATGTAGTAAGATGGCATCACAGACCCAACCTGAGAAAAACCTGACTATTCGTTTTCCCCCAAATGATCTCCATGCTGCCACTTGGTATCCAGACATGCAACGGCAGATGGGCTAATGCGGGGTCAGAACTACAGAAGTCCTGTCTTCTCAAATGAGGACCAAATCCCTGGCCCTGGGGTCATGAATGTAGCACTCCAGCCAACTGAACTTGACTTGATAAGGATATTTGGAAAATCACAAGCTCCCCCAAATGATCACCATGCTGCCACTTGGTATCCAGACATGCAACGGCAGATGGGCTAATGCGGGGTCAGAACTACAGAAGTCCTGTCTTCTCAAATGAGGACCAAATCCCTGGCCCTGGGGTCATGAATGTAGCACTCCAGCCAACTGAACTTGACTTGATAAGGATATTTGGAAAATCACAAGCCAAACTAATGGCCAGTAACTAGTCACTGTCTGATAACCTGTATTTCCAAGGTTAGACTGTTTGAATTTAAACTTCTCCACAACATGACACCCCCCCACACACACACTTAAACCATGTACGTATATCTATAGAGTTTATAAAATAATGAAAAAAACCTTCACATAGCTCTGACTTGAAGTTCTAACTACTGCAGAAGCATGCCATGTGAAACAGTCATATGAAACCACCAAATGCAAATATTCTGTGATATTTTTCCCATTGAGAGGTGAGGTCTATGCTCCTATTATGTAATGGGATTGGTACAAAAGAATGGCAGCCTTCACTTCCTGTCTCTTGAAACGCTTGCTTGTAGAGACTTGAACAGCCATGCAATCTCACAACCCTGCTGGAGAGATCATGTGCCTAAGGAGAGGGGTCCAGTTGAGCCCAGGCTTCCAGACATTTCCACCAAGGCACAAGCCATGCAAGTTAAGCCATATTGGACCTACAGACTGGACCAGAAACCAGCAGAATACCACTGGGTGACCTCAGGTTATGTCAGAGTGAAGTGAAAGAAGCACTCATCTGAACTCTGCCCACATTTCTAAGCCCAAATCTTGAAAAGTAATAAAATGTTTGGTTTTTTTAACCCATGAAGGTTTGGGATAATTTGTCACACAGCAACAAATATGTAAAACAAAAGCTTACAGGATCTTGGAGCTGTGACTACTTGAGTGAAGGGCATAGGGAAAAGTTTCCTAGGAAGGTATTAATTAGTAGACAGAAGGAAACCTGTATCTCTTTCTCTCCGTTATTACTGAAGACTTGACATAATGCTTGGTGACAAGGTTAGGAAACTAGAAGTACAAGAGTTGGATAAGGACTAAATAACCTAAAGGAAACCACCTCTTACAGTAACACTGCTGCATCCTAACATGAATAGTTTCTGGAAAAGTAAAAGTGGAAAAATAGCCAGAAATATTTTTGGGGTAAAAGTGAGGATTCATACTGCCAACTAAAAGAAATATACCTTCAAGTAATGAAAACGGTATGGTACTGTTTTTAACACAGAATAGAAAGGGCAAAAACAGACCCATGTATATGTGCTTCTGAGTGTGGAATAAATAGATAGTTCAACCACTGAGAAAGGATGAACCATCCTTCATAATCGTAGAGAATGGAGGCTGTGTCCTACAGTATTAAGACCATAGGTTATTTGTATTTAATAAATCTGATTACATTCCTACTTGAATTAATCATGAGTTCCAGATGGACTAAAAATCTAGGTACTTCTATTATTTAAATTATTGTTGCTTTGTTGTTGTTCAGTCGCTAAGTCATGTCCAATTCTTTGGGACCCCTGGACTGTAGCATGCCAGGCTCCTCTGTCCTCCACTATCTCCTGAAGTTTGCTCAAATTCATGTCCATCAAGTCAGCGATGCTATCTAACCATCTCATCCTCTGGGATCCTCTTCTCCTTTTGTCTTCAATGTTTCCCAGCATCAGGGTCTTTTCCAATAAGTCAGCTCTTTGCATCAAGTGGCCAAAGTATTGGAGCTTCAGCTTCAGCATCCATCCTTCCAATGAATATTTCTTTAGGATTGATTGGTTTGATCTCCTTGCTCTTCAAGAGACTCTCAAGAGTCTTCTCCAGCATCACAATTCGAAAGCATCAATTCTTCAGCCCTCTGCCTTCTCTATAGTTCAACTCTCACATCTATACATGACTACTGGAAAAACCATAGCTTTGACTAGATGGACTTTTGTTGGTAAAGTAATGTCTCTGCTTTTTAATATGCTGTCTAAAAGTCTGGCATACCTTTCCTTCCAAGGAGCAAGTGTCTTTTAATTTCATGGCTGCAGTCACCATCTGCAGTGATTTTAAAGCCCAAGAAAACAAAATGTCACTGTTTCCACTTTTTCCCCTTTTATCTGCCATGAATTGGTGGGTGGGATCAGATGCCATGATCTTAGTTTTTCGAATGTTGAGCTTCAAGCCAGTTTTTTCACTTTCCTCTTTCACCCTCATCAAGAGGCTCTCAGTTCCTCTTCACTTTCTGCCATTAGACTGGTATCATCTGTATACCTGAGGTTGCTGATATTTCTCCTAGAAATCTTGATTCCAACTTGTGATTCATCTAGCCTGGCATTTCCATGATGTACTCTGCATATAAGTTAAAAGGCAAGGTGACAATATACAGCCTTGTCATACTACTTTCCTCATTTTAAACTAGTCCATTGCTCCATGTCCAGTTCTAACTGTTGCTTCTTGACTTGCATACAGGTTTCTCAGGAGACAGGTATGGTGGTCTGGTATTTCCATCTCTTTAAGAAGTGTCCACAGTTTGTTGTGATCCACACTGACAAAGGCTTTATTGTAGCCAATGAAGCAGAAGCAGATGTTTTTCTGGAACCCCCTTGCTTTCTCTATGATTCAGTGAGTGTTGGCAATTTGATCTCTGGTTCTTCTGCCTCTTTGGAACCCAACTTATACAACTGGAAGTTCTTGGTTCACATATTACCGAAGCCTAGCTTGAAGGATTTTGAACATAACCTTACTAGCATGTAAATGAATCTAACTGTACGGTAGTCTGAATATTCTTTGAAATTGCCCTCCTTTAGACTTGGAATGAAAACTCTTTTCCAGTCCTATGGCTATTGCTGAGTTTTCCAAATGTTCTAACATATTGATTGTAGCACTTTAATAGCATCATCTTTTAGGATTTGAAATAGTTCAGCTGGAATACCATCACTTTCACTAGCTTTGTTTGCAGTAATGCTTTCTAAAGCCACTTGACTTCACACTCCAAGATGTCTGGCTCTAGGTGAGTGACCACACCATCGTGGTTATCTGGGTCATTAAGACCTTTCTTGTATGGTTCTTCTCTGTATTCTTGCCACCTCTTCTTAATCTCTTCTGTGTCTGTTAGTTCCTTGCCAATTCTGTCCTTTTTCATGCCCATCCTCGCATGAATTGTTCCCTTGATATCTCCAATTTTCTTGAAGAGATCTCTAGTCTTTTCCCATTCTACTGTTGTCCTCTATTTCTTTGCATTGTTCTTTTAAGAAAGCCTTCCAATCTCTCCTTGCTATTCTCTGGAATTCTGGATTCAGTTGGGTATATCTTTCCCTTTCACTTCTCTTTTTTCCTCAGATTTTTGTAAAGCCTCCTCAGACAACCACTTTCTCTTCTTGCATTTCTTTTTTTGGGGGGATGATTTTGGTAACTGCCTCCTGTACTATGTCATGAATCTTCATCCATAGTTCTTAAGACACTCTGTTTACCAGGTCTAATCTCCTGAATCTATTCATCACCTCCACTGTATAATCATAAGGGATTTGATTTATATCAAACCTGAATGGCCAAGGCTTCCCAGGTGGCTCAGTAGTAAAGAATTCGTCTGCCAGTGAAGGAGACACAGGTTCAATCCTTGGGTTGGAAAGATCCCCTTAAGAAGGAAATGGCAACCCACTCCAGTATTATTGTCTGAGAAATCCCATAGATAGAGGAGTCTGGCAGGCTCTAGTCCATGGGGTTGCAACAGTCAGACATGACTTAGCAAGTAAACCACCATGGCCATACTTGAATGGTCTAGTGGTTTTCCCTCCTTTCAATTTAAGCCTGAATTTTGCAATTAAGGAGCTCACAACCCGAACTACACAGTAAGCTCCAGGTCTTGTTTTTGCTGACTGTACAGAGCTTCTCCATCTTTGGCTGCAAAGAACATAATCAATCTGATCTTGGTATTGACCATCTGGTGATGCCCATGTGTAGAGTCATCTCTTGGATTGTTGAAAAGGGTGTATGCTACGACCAGTGTGTTCTCTTGACAAAACTCAATTAGCCTTCTACCTGCTTCATTTTGTATTTCAAGGCCAAACTTGCCTGTTATGCTGGGTATCTCCTTACTTCCTACTCTTGCATTCCAATCTCCTATGATGAAAAGAACATCTTTTTTTGATGTTAGTTCTAGAAGGTGTCGTAGGTCTTCAAAGAACTGGTCAGACTCAGCTTCTTCAGTATCAGTGGTTGGGGCATAGACTTGGATTACTGTGACGTTGAAAGGTTTGCCTTGGAAATGAACCAAGATCATTCTGTTGTTTTTGAGGTTGCACCCAAGTACTGCATTTCAAACTCTTCTGTTGACTATAGGGCTACTCCACTTCTTCTAAGGGATTGTTTCCAACAGTAGTAGATATAATGGTCATCTGAATTAAATTCACCCACACTCATCCATTTTAATTCACTGATTCCTAACAAGATGTCGATCTTCAGTCTTCCATCTTCCACATGATCACATCCAATTTACCTTGATTCATGGATCTAACATTCCAGGTTCCTACACAACATTGTTCTTTACAGCATCGGACTTTACTTTCACCACCAGACACATCTGAGTGTTTTTTCCACTTTGGCCCAGCTGCTTCATTCTTTCTGAGCTATTTGTAATTGCCCTCCACTCTTTCCCAGTAGCATACTGGATACCTTCTAACCTGGGGGGGATTCATCTCCCAGCGTCATATCTTTTTGCCTTTTCATACTGTTCATGGGGTTCTCGCCACAAGAACACTGGAGCAGGCTGCCAGTTCCTCCTTCGAGGGACTACATTTTGTCAGAACTCTTCACTATGACCCATCACCTTGGGTGGCTCTGAACAGCATGGCTCAGAGCTTCATTTAGTTACACAAGCCCCTTTACAACAACAAGGCTGTAATCCATGAAGAAGATTATCTAAATACAAGACCCTAAATGTAAAGAATACTTTAAAAATCTTGAGATAGGAAAGAGCTTCAGGAGCATGATATAAAATTTAAAGCCATCAATGAAAAACTTGACAGATTAAACTACAGTAAAATTTCAAATTCTATACAGAAAAAGATACATTAAGCAAAATTAGAAAGACAAACCTTGGGGGAAAAATACCTGTGATATGAGTCAAAGGGTTAAGGCTCATAATATATTATAAATATATACAAATTTCTAAGAAAATATAAAAATCCCAGTATAAAACTGGATGAAAAACATCAACAAGCAATTCACTTCAATGGAGTGCAAGTGGCCAAAATCATCCAGAAATATGTTCAAACCTACCAATAATCAGAGTAGTGAAAATAAAGAAATAAATTTACCTACCATGTTGATAAGAATTTTGATGATTAACAATATCCAGTGTTAAATAAAATGTAGGGAGATGGGTATTCTCACACTTTCAGAGGAAAATATAAATGGACACAGTCATCTTTTAAAACAACCTGGCAATATGTGTTAATATTAAAAATAAATATATTTTTTGAGTCACAGGCTCCACTTTCTATTATCTATCTCACAGAAATACAGTTACACAAACATACACACAATGATATTCACAGAGACCTGGTCTATAAGAGCAACAAAAAAGAGAAACATCCAAAATGCTCATCTATAAAGGAAAAGTTAAATACTTCTATACTACAGAATAACATAGTCATGTTAAAAGAATAGGTCGATCTATGTAAGACCTGACAAGGAAAGTTATCCCTGAGGAAATTGCCAAGTGAAAAAAATAGTGAAATACAAATGGTAAGATCACATTTTGGTAAAAAAGGAAATTGACAAGAGTGTGTTTGTGTATAAATATACATTAGTATGTGCACAATAAAAATCTAGTGGTGCAGAAACACATACCTGTATACACATACACCAGAAAAGATAATGTCTGAGATTATATAAAACAAGCTACCTCTAATAGATTTAAATATTTTGTATATCACAATCTTTTAAAAACAAGTACCTAAATCACAGCCCTTTTATGATAGAAAAACCACATAATACAGTGACCAAAAAAGGTTTAGTATTGGGTCAAACCATCTTCTCTTTGTAATTGCATTGCGACACCAAAACTACCTTGATCCTGTCTCATAGCCAATACCTCCACATTTTAGCTCTTTCTCACAAAATATGTTTAACATCTGAGAGATTAACTAGCATGTAGCTGGTGTGTTTGCAGGAC
The DNA here is from genome assembly GCA_006410635.1 of Cephalophus harveyi. NCBI lineage: Eukaryota > Metazoa > Chordata > Mammalia > Artiodactyla > Bovidae > Cephalophus > Cephalophus harveyi. The sequence continues at coordinate 121,688 of SJYT01073021.1, read as the reverse complement.
CCATTCTCTAAAGCAGTGATCTCAAGGAGGAAAAGTGAAAAATTTAACATGACACATGCCTCATGAGCTTCAGATAATCCCTTTCCCCCTGCCATGGGCTTTTACTAGTATGAACTTCACTACTACAGAAAGTGCCTTCTTTAACAGTAGTGTATGTTATGCCTCTCAGGAGTTTGGAGGCAGGAGAAGTTTGGGAACAACTGCTCAAAGAACTAGTTATTTAGTCTCCTAGAAATTGCATGCTGAAATTGGGGCTGATAGATGGGCTTCCCTGATAGCTCAGTTGGTAAAGAATCCACCTGTAATGCAGGAGACCACACTTCAATTCCTGGGTTGGGAAGATCCACTGGAGAAGGGATAGGCTACCCACTCCAATATTGTGGGGCTTCCCTTGTGGCTCAGTCAGTAAAGAATCTGTCTGCAACTGGGAGACCTGGGTCTGATTCTTGGGTTGGGAAGATCCCCTGGAGAAGAGAAAGGCTATCCACTCCAGTATTCTTGCCTGGAGCCATGGACAAAGGAGCCTGGCAGGCTACAGTAGATGGGGTCAAAAGAGTCCGACATGACTTAGCGACTAAACCACCACCACCACCCGTACTACAGGAAGTACTCTTTATTTAGATCATACAGTCCCAAACACAGTTAATATTTAAATTGTGGAAAACAGATAACTAATTCCTCCTTTATTTAAGATAAGTACCTTCCATTCCATATAATGGTTTTTTTCCTCTTAAAACTATAACATTAACTAACATCCATATATTAACTCTAAGAGAAAATACCATGTGGAGTAAGAGCAAAAGAAATACAAAACTACATACAAAATAAGAACACTATTCACACAATTTCAACTTCAGCTGTTATTACTCATTGTGCCTATTCCTTTTTCAAAGTCAGAAGTCTCACTGATCTCATTGTCTGCAGCAGCACTGTGGGTAAGAAGGACTCCAAGAGCTGCTGAAGGATACATCCAGCTTGGTGGGAAGGCTTGCCAACGCTTCCTCCCCCGCTTCAGTCTTGCTTCAGGGCTTCAGAGAAGTATCCAAAGCTCACAAACACCTATCTACTCAGAAGTTCCCAGGAAGGCTTTAATTTGCCTCCTGCTGCTGGCTCTAATTATCTAGCCAGTGCCTGAGAGGGAAAATCCAGGCTCCTGCTTCTACTCAGCCCAAGTGGTGGCTCTCTTGCTCGTTTCCCATAGGCTTTCTCCTCTTGCACAGACCCTGACACATAAAAAGACCCTAAAATACTGGGCTGGTGTGTCCCCACCGTCACCTGCTGCATGCCTGTGTACCACACAGGAAACATTTGCTCGTGATAATTATCATTAGTTATTGCGAGTAGACTACTGAAGATTAGTCATTAAACCACTCCAGCAGCTCTCAACTGTTTTGTTTCCTGATGGAAGCCAGGATTCTGATGAAGGCCATTTTCCTTAAAGGATTCCGCCTCTTCTCCCTTCCAATCATTTTAAGCATAAATTGAATTTAGCAGAAGATTTTGAAGGCATGAAAGATTTCTTAGTAACATTACATGGGAGACCTGGGTCTGATTCTTGGGTTGGGAAGATCCCCTGGAGAAGAGAAAGGCTATCCACTCCAGTATTCTTGCCTGGAGCCATGGACAAAGGAGCCTGGCAGGCTACAGTAGATGGGGTCAAAAGAGTCCGACATGACTTAGCGACTAAACCACCACCACCACCCGTACTACAGGAAGTACTCTTTATTTAGATCATACAGTCCCAAACACAGTTAATATTTAAATTGTGAAAAACAGATAACTAATTCCTCCTTTATTTAAGATAAGTACCTTCCATTCCATATAATGGTTTTTTTCCTCTTAAAACTATAACATTAACTAACATCCATATATTAACTCTAAGAGAAAATACCATGTGGAGTAAGAGCAAAAGAAATACAAAACTACATACAAAATAAGAACACTATTCACACAATTTCAACTTCAGCTGTTATTACTCATTGTGCCTATTCCTTTTTCAAAGTCAGAAGTCTCACTGATCTCATTGTCTGCAGCAGCACTGTGGGTAAGAAGGACTCCAAGAGCTGCTGAAGGATACATCCAGCTTGGTGGGAAGGCTTGCCAACGCTTCCTCCCCCGCTTCAGTCTTGCTTCAGGGCTTCAGAGAAGTATCCAAAGCTCACAAACACCTATCTACTCAGAAGTTCCCAGGAAGGCTTTAATTTGCCTCCTGCTGCTGGCTCTAATTATCTAGCCAGTGCCTGAGAGGGAAAATCCAGGCTCCTGCTTCTACTCAGCCCAAGTGGTGGCTCTCTTGCTCGTTTCCCATAGGCTTTCTCCTCTTGCACAGACCCTGACACATAAAAAGACCCTAAAATACTGGGCTGGTGTGTCCCCACCGTCACCTGCTGCATGCCTGTGTACCACACAGGAAACATTTGCTCGTGATAATTATCATTAGTTATTGCGAGTAGACTACTGAAGATTAGTCATTAAACCACTCCAGCAGCTCTCAACTGTTTTGTTTCCTGATGGAAGCCAGGATTCTGATGAAGGCCATTTTCCTTAAAGGATTCCGCCTCTTCTCCCTTCCAATCATTTTAAGCATAAATTGAATTTAGCAGAAGATTTTGAAGGCATGAAAGATTTCTTAGTAACATTACGCCTTAACTGGACCGTGCTTTGTACCCGTAAGTATACAAAATTAGGATAACCTATAGTGCCAACCAGTCCATTCTGAAGGAGATCAGCCCTGGGATTTCTTTGGAAGGAATGATGCTAAAGCTGAAACTCCAGTCTTTTGGCCACCTCATGTGAAGAGTTGACTCATTGGAAAAGACTCTGATGCTGGGAGGGATTGGGGGCAGGAGGAGAAGGGGACAACAGAGGATGAGATGGCTAGATGGCATCACTGACTCGATGGACGTGAGTCTGAGTGAACTCCAGGAGTTGGTGATGGACAGGGAGGCCTGGCGTGCTGTGATTCATGGGGTCACAAAGAGTCGGACACGACTGAGCGACTGAACTAAACTGAACTGATACCCATTATTGGGGCCTCCCTGGTGGCTCAGACAGTAAAGAATCTGCCTGCAATGCAGGAGACCTGGGTTTGATCCCTGGGTCAGGAGGATCCCCTGGAGAAGGGCATCTCAATTCACTTCAGTATTCCTGCCTGGAGAATTCCATTGCCAGAGGAGCCTGCCTGGCTACAGTCCCTGGTGTTGCAAAGGATCGGACACAACTAAGCAACTAACACACACACATGTACATACCCATTATCGATTCAGTTTGAGGGACTATAATTCCCTCAAGTGTCAGATAAATCATTTGATGTATAAAGTTACAATATCAACATCCTCAAATTTGACATCCTAATATGTTATTAGGACTAAATTATTTATTCAAGTCTAAGATATCTTCGTTAGTCAGCTAGGATGCTTTTTCCTAGGACTTCAGTCCCTAAAATAAAACCTGATTGAGCAGTTGGTACAGATAATTAAGGGTCCTGTAGTCTTTTCCATTCAGCTGAGGAAGGGATCATCACACTGACAAGAAGATTGGTTTAACATTCAGGGAAATTACTCTCGTTGTCATCCAGTGACTCCCACTCGCCCATCTGAGAGAGCCTCTTTCCTAAACTGAGATGTCTTCTCCACAGGTTGCCAGCACAGATGTAGCCTGAAAAAGTCTTATGAGCCTGCATGCCAGCACCCACCATGGTATGTCAACTAACTGAAGAAACCCTCTCTTTGAAATTCAGCACCTCTTCTCCAGGTTTGTTTTGAATCTCCAAAAGATCTCATGTGTGGAAACCTGGCTCATCTTCACTCTTTGCTAGCTTTGAAATGCAAGACTATAAAAACAAAAACAAACCCTCACTCTCAAGTCTTACTGAGTAAGTCATTTAAGATAAAGGTGGTAAATTTCAAAAGGTAGAAGAGTACTCTGGTGTCTACCTAATTTTTATTTTGTGAGCACTAGCTTCTGGAAGTTGGTTGCAGACTAGATGTGCCAGGATAAAAATAGTAAGGATGGTTTCAATCTTGTCACTCTTACTGTTTCCTATGATGTCTGATCCTCTACTTTTTAAACCACAAAGGTGACTAGAAGAGAAGAAACAGGTATTCTCACATCTGCAGCACTAAGTCCCCTATATTGCACTCTGGCCCAGCCACCAAGTACCCTTATTACCAGCAGGGCTTTCTGTATTACTACTCCCCAGAAGGAGTACTCTTCCAGTACTCTTGCCTGGAAAATCCCATGGACGGAGGAGCCTGGTAGGCTGCAGTCCATGGAGTCGCTAAGAGTCAGACATGACTCAGCAACTTTACTTTCACTTTTCACTTTCATGCATTGGAGAAGGGAAATGGCAACCCACTCCAGTGTTCTTGTCTGGAGAATCCCAGGGACAGGGGAGCCTGGTGGGCTGCCGTCTATGGGGTTGCACAGAGTCGGGCACGACTGAAGTGACTTAGCAGCAGCAGCAGCAGCAGAGGGACATAGTTGGGGGCAGGGGTTAGCATAAGCTATGCCATGTGGTAAAGATTTAGAAAATGGCATATCCTTAGATTGAGGGTTGGAAATGAGTCTTCTTTTGTGGTCCTAAGCCCTGGTATAGCAGAAAGTAAGGGAAAAGCTTACATGCTGATTAGGACGTCATTCTTTTAATATGCATTGTACTCATATTGGTCCTCTACCAGCCAAGGCACACTATCAAGCATGTTGTCCATCTGAGTGTCAAGAGAAAGAGAACACGAAACTCACTTTTCAAAGGCTTACACCAGAAATGTCACATGTTAGCTCTGCTCACATTTCCTTGGCCAAAGAAACTCATGTGATCAGACCCAGTTTCAAAGAGGCATGTGAATGCAATCTAACCTTGTTCCCAAACAAAGGAAACTGGAATAATAACCTCTATGCACTGCATACTTCAGAGGTGATTGAGGATCAAATGCAACAAGATACGAAATTGCTTTTAAAAACTGCAAACCCAATACTACAGCGAGTCCCCTTATTAGTGAGTGCCATATCATTGAGAGTACTCAAGACCTTTGCCACACTGAGACTGTATAATCTCACCCTAACAATGCAAGCACAAATGTTTCTGATATTCAGGAGATGCTTCCTAGGCTTTTATTAGTAGATCTCATCAAAGACCCAAGATAATTCTTCCTGTGATCTAGGGATGGACCTTTTTCCTCACTTTCCTCTCTCACACTAAAAAGCTTTTTACTCTTATTTTTGGGATCCCAGAATTGAGTTCATTTCCATATATATTCAGTGTCCAAGAAACAAAGGAAAGGGAATGGAAGTTAAGCAACTTGGTTGCAAATTCTGGCCCTAATACTTGCTAGTTACAAAATCTCAGCTAATCTTTCTAAGCCTCAGTTTCCTTCTCTAAAAAAATGGGCATATTAATAGCATTTACCTTCCAAAAGTTTTGAAGATTCAATATACACATTAATATGTAAAGTGTTCAGCCCAATGGCTGGCTCATCGTAAGCATTCAGAGAATATTTTCCCTTTTTCTTTTAAGAAAAAAGAAACTTACTAGAAAATTATTTTAAATGTCATGGTAGCAGTGAAGGTAACTTGTCAGCCAAACCATTGGCAATATCCAGGGAGCAAGGATGGTCCTAGAAAATGGAAGATGAGTCTGCTTCAGTTGATTTATTCATTTAGTAAGTTAATCATTCAGGCATTTATTTCCCATTCTCTCTATTCCGGGCACTGTGTTAGGCCTATGACCTCAGAGATAATTAAGACACTATCCTTCTAGCCATGAGCTCATAATCTAGTAGGTAAAGATACGTAGATGTACTGTTCCAGAACATAAGAAATATGCTAAGAGATATAAATCCTAAGTAGAGCTAGAAGAAGCTCCTGGTCACCACCCATCCTGAATGTTATCTTGCTTGAGATTCTGTCCTAGAGAACTATTCGTCCTTTGGTGAAATAATTTCTCTCTCTTGTTAAGAAGAAAATAGCACCAAGGGAAGAGCCACATTATTCTCACTTCTTCCCATCCAAGTTCAATCATATCAGGGATGTCATCTGACTGGTCTCTGGGGAGGGCTGTAGCCTCAAACTCCCCTTCCCATTTCCATCATAGGGACCAATATTTCACTGTCCAAGGTTCATTCATTTAGATCACTCTTCAGCCACCTGGGATTTGATTTGGAAATAAAACAAGTTATCTTTGGAATAAAATTCCTAGAGAACAAGCTTTGAAATATATATGGCATATATTTATATCAACACATATACAAATACATTTATAAACCTTCATCAATATTCTGTCAACTCTCCAAACAGTATTTCTATAACATTATTATCATAATGATTATTTGCTTGCCTAATCATTTTCCTTTATATATTTGTGTCTTTGGTCTCATGGCAGCACCTGTGAAAGGCTAGAGTTCCTTGTTAAAAGTACACTCACAAGCTATTCCTATAGGATAGCTGCGGTGCTAATCAAGAAGAGCAATTAAATATCTCGCAAGCAATTTTAACATTCATCAAACTGATAATGGCAAGAAACAAATTGGAGCCTTTCAGTGTTTTACCAAATGTGCTCTCTAATTCCTTATTACGCTATATATTTCTGGAAACTATTTCTATACACAAACCAAGCTGAAAAGAAATGTGCTATTTGCTGCAAAAATAAAAGAATGAGTGTAAGCTGCTTGCCACCCTGGGGATAATCACAATCACATTAAAATGCAGCTCCATGGCTCATCTTTCATCCTTCCCCTCTATCAGTCAGTAAATTAATTCCTCTATAGATATGAACATCAATATTCTATTTCTGTAAAAAGTGCCCTTTTTCAATTACTTCCTGAAAAAAGCAGAGTTACTATGGCAATCTCTGAATTTTGCACTCTGCAGCTTTAGACTACCACTGTTTTATAAATGGAAAGCTATAATTTAGCTAAATCCCTTTTGCAAGGTGTAAGGAGAACACCCACATGTTCTTAACTGTCTGTGGCAACAACATGGGAGGGGGAGAAGAGAATGCATCTTTTCTTAAGGGGGAATTTTATATCCCAGCACCCAGCGAGGGCCTCAGTAATGATAGGTGCCAGATAAGGCTGTGGCAGATAAAGATGAAGAAGTAGTTTTGTATTCCCCTGGGACTCCCTCCTATTAATAATCAAATATTCAACATGTGCAGGAGACCAATTTGTGCAAAGGTTTTGCATTTTCTGGGCTATGAAAAGTAGTCTCATGGCCCACGAAGACCCCTATACCTCCCCATTACAGGGCTCTGCTCAGTTCTGTAGCCTCCTTTTTATCCTACTCAGAGCTATCCTGCAGCTTCCCAATATCTGGATCACAAGAATCTTCTATAATAGGTCTGCTTTGATGTGGAGACATCTAAGTAATTCATTGGAAAGCCCGTTCAAACACTCTTCTTATTGTATACCACGTGGGTGTAGACGTACTGTTAGCCACCAGTAGTTACACAGATGGATTAGTAACATCTTAGGCAACTTATATTTCCACTTCAGTTTCTACTTGGATTGTCTTTTAGACCAAGTTCTTTTAGGCACTCCTTTCTCTTTCAGTCAGGCCTTTGACTGGAAGGACAAAAGAAGCACTCAACCCACACACAGGTCAGCACTCTGCTCATCAGAGTAGGAGCTTAGAAATAGAATGGAAATAGGGCTGAAGTCCTTCATAGAAAGATTAGGGTCTGCCTCTCACATGGAAAGACCTCCCATCTTTGGAGAGCCTATAACAAATCTTCTCAACCTGGGGCCATGGATGTGCTTCTGAGCATCCATAAATCCTCTAACTAATAGGCAACATTTTACACATTTTCTAGGAAGAAGGTTGTATGATTTTCAGCAGCGCCATATGAGCTCAGGACCCACAAAATGGGTGAAGCCCATAGGCTTAGCAGAGGTAGGCTTCAGATAGAGACTTGGAGCAGATAGCCAGCATTCTTTGGAATAACATCTTCAACATAAAAGAGCTCTTAACATGGAATTCTATTCCCAGCTCTTTTTCAAAAGTGAAGATGTCCTGTAATAAAGAAAGAAAAATACAACCCACAGACTTAGAAGATATTTATAACACATAAAACATATTATGGATTAATATCCATAATCTATAAGATGTTCCCATAAACTAATAAAGACCAAAAAACCCTTGATATACAAGTTGCTAATATCTGATTAAACTGAAGATATTCATATCCAGTAATACAGCTGTTCTATTTCTAGGCATGTCCTCCAGAGAAATTCTCATTATACATGTCCACAAGAAGACAACTACACTATTATTCATATAACAATTTAGACACATATCAAGAGGAATATGGATAAAGTATGATATAGTCTAATAATGGAATACTATGCAGCAGATAAAATGAACAGATTAGATCTACTACATCAACATGAATAAACCCCAAAAACATGGTGTTTAGCAAGCTACAAGTGAATATGTATAGTATGAGACAGTTTATGTAACATTTTAAAAGAATCAAACAGTGTATTATATTACTAATAAATGCATATGCAATAAAAGTTTTCAAAAACTCATGGCAAAGAAACACACCAATGTTAGTGGGATGGTTACCTGCCTGTAGAAAAGGAGACTGAGGAATGAGATGGGTAAAGTCTCTTTACCCCTATTTACTACATTTTATTCATCAAGGAAAAGGAATTTAAATGAGTGTGGGAGGTTCATAGGTGTCATATTTTCTAAACTTTTTTGTATGTTTTAACTATTTAACACAAAAATGAAATCAAAATTTAAAAACCTAGACCACAATTTTCAGGGATAAATCTTTTTATCATAAATATCTTTCCCAAAGCTTCCTTTCTCTTTCTTCTTCTCCCCATCATTCACCAAAATTCTATATAGGCCTCAGAAAAAATTCCCTGCTCTGCAGGCCTCTCCTGCTTCCTGCTCTGCACTCCCTCTGGACACCGCATGAGACTCAAATGCTCCCTGTTATCAGAACTACTACACCGACATGGATTGGGCTGACCCACAAGAGACTGCTGCTGTTTGCAGGTCAAAAACATTTAAGTATTGGGAATATCATACAGTTCCACCAATCACGATATTTACATAACTGCCTTTCCTAACTAGACTCTGGATCACTTGGACGTTCATGGTAGATTCACCGCTTTGTTTAAGCGTGACACACAGAGGGTGCTTAGTGAACTGATCCCATGATGACAGGCATTTGCTCTCAGCCTCTCCTTCACTCTTTTGCCCCTGGATTTAAGAGGATAGATGAGTGGTACATTTTTCTCACAGTATATCAGCAAAGAGTTGTGGAGTGGTCATTGACGTGTGGTCTTTGTTTCATGGAGTTCTCTGCTTATGGAAGGAACTAAAAACAGAATATGTGAGTGAAGAATTCACAAGAACTGCTCAGCTGCCAGACAGAAGGGATTCTTGGGAAACTGAAGAGCCAGTATACTGTAGCAATAATGCATAAAGATGCACATCTGTGCATTTTTCATTCACTCTTTCACTTATTCATTTGTTCAGTATCAGTATGCAATTTATCCAAACTTATCAGGAACGACCCAATAATCCAAACATGATGTGCCTCTTTAACTGCCATTTCCAACTAGAGACACCACTGCCCACCTACAGCCTTCTGACAGCTGCTCAGAGAACTGACCAGAACCTTTTACCCAAGAATAGACAATTATAATTGCTGTTACTGGTAACAGTGCTGTTAGTTTCAGGAATGAGCCAGTTTATGCCTGCTTTATGACCAATGGATGGTCCACGTTGCCTTTCCTCTGCTTCTGTGAAAAGGGTGTGTCCCATGATTGCTGTTCAAAGCTGGAGAAAATACTCTAACAGGGAAGAACATCATAAAATTTCAACATTATAATGAATTCATTTTAGTGTTAAGGATATTTGGACTCTTATTTAATAGCTTCAAAAGCATTCTGCTGTTGCTAAAAATAGATGTGTGCTATTTGAATTCCAAAGGGCTGTTTTATAAGGGAAATAGAATGAATTGTAGAAGAAATTCTGTGTATAATCCTTTCCTATGTGCTTGCTGTATATAGGACTATGACATTCTTAAAATTTCAAGCAGGGAAACCTGCTCTGGTTACCTTGGTGATAAACTGGGGATAAAAATTACACATAATTGCCGCTGATGTCACTACTGCCTTATTGTTTCCAAGGCTACAGATTGTCTCCAAATAATTGTAATGCTTTGTGCATTGGAAGGCCACCATGTAGGAAAAAGCTTAGTACTGCAGTTATTCTTTCTAAATCTATCTAATAAACCATCCATGGCCTCTCAGGGACTTTGGATAATTACGGAGATAAATAGGCATGAAAAAGGCTTCTATCTTAACCTATCCCAGGAACACAAACATCGTTGAAATATCTAATACATAGAAAAGTTAGTTTCTATTATGATACATCAGGAAATTTCCTTCTAAAATATATTTTCTCTAAATGCTAGTCAGGAAAGCAAACTGCAGAAGTGTGTGTGTGTGTGTATTCTGCATGAAATATACTGACAAATGTGCAGCAAACTGTTGACAGTGCTACTTTCTGAGGAGTAGGATTAAGGCAGGCTTTCATTTTCCATAAGACATATATTTGGGTAATATCTGAATTTTTGCAGTTAACATATATTACTTTTGTAATCAGATAAAATAGTTAAAATTCGAAGTCCTCAGCAGAGTTATTTTTAAACTACCAGTCAAAATGAAATGGCCTCCTAAGTTGCATGAATAGATGAAGCCATTTATAAAGGACACGTTTCCCTCTATCTAGCTTTCATTTGTAAAAGCAGTTGCCAGTGAGTTCCTTGTACAGTCACACTCAGCCACAATACAGTTATCCTCATAAGTTACACTAGACACAAATCAAGAATATCTTTGAAAACCAGCAACTGATGCATGCTGACTTAATAACTTTCTATCTTTTTATTTTTTTGCATCAGCCATAGATGTTGACTGCCCAAGAAATCACCATAAAGCAGTTATGGCCAATGAAAAACACCATTAAATTTAGCTTCTTGGGAAATCCTATTTAAAGCATAAGATGCTTGAAAAACAGTGTGGTAATGATGTGATTAACCCTAACAATCATTAGAATAGCATGTGCTTTCCAAAGTCACCAAATCTACTGCTAAACCTGGGCTTCTTGGTGCAACCTGAGCCCCGCATTTCAGATACTTACTTGACCAACAGCAAACAGGGCAAGAGCCTTCCGTCCAGCCCTCTCCCAGGGCTACAAGGGCCTCATGCTGCTTGGTGACACTGGGCTTCGGCAGTGACCTTGTCAGCAGGACATTTTCCACCAAACCAAACTAGAGCTGGCTGTCACTGTATCTTAGCTGCCCTTGCCTTGCTGAGGGGCAGGTTTTACATACTAACAATTTACCTTTGGAGCCCATTTACCACATAACAGATAAAATGGCTCACATTTGGGGTTGGGAGGGGGCTCACAGAACAATCTTCATCTTTTAGACTAAAATATATAGAAACATGAAACAGAATTATGATCCAGATAAATAAATTATAAAGCAAAAGCACAGCCTTTTTGTATCAGAGTCCTGATTCTTTTTCTGCTGGTGAAATTTACATCAGAAATTGCTACTATAAAAGAGATTAGAGGTCAAAGAATTATGTTTACAAGACAGGCAATTGGTTATACTGGCCAGGTATTATATATCTACCTGTGAAGAAGTGAATACTAACTACTCCTCTTTCTTTTTTGATGGTCATCATTTTAGGCTCTAATAATGATGATTTAATGATTTATTTCTGTGCCTCCTGTAATTGGCCAGGTATGTACCTACCCACACATTTACAGCCTAATGACAGCTGCAGACTGTACTATTAAGATGGATTGTTTAAGCTACAGGTTTCATATATTACATAACATTTTTCCTCATTTTTCCAAAGTGGATTTTGTAAACTCTTAGATAACCATAAGCATATGAGTTCTACTCTAGAAAGCTCTTTAGGGCATCATGAGGCCAGAATTAATAGAGCTTGGAATTTATGAATAAGTAGTCTATAAATAACAGGGGACCCATTCATATCACTCCCAGTTTTTCTGCGTGACCCATTTATTTGCCATTTCAAAGGACCATACTAGGAATAGTTCATTTACAACTTGAACTAACATTAGTTTCCACATCACTCACTCCTGCTGCTGCTGCTGCTGCTGCTAAGTCGCTTCAGTCGTGTCCGACTCTGTGCGACCCCATAGACAGGAGCCCAACAGGCTCCCCTGTCCCTGGGATTCTCCAGGCAAGAACACTGGAGTGGGTTGCCATTTCCTTCTCCATTGTCACTCACTCCTGACCTCATCAAAAGTCTCTTTCTAAGGCAGTGGGTATAGATGGGAAATCTAACTCTTTGTATCGCTTCATTTGTCTAGAGTGACAATCACCATTTCAGGAATAAAATTTACAAGTGATCTATGACTATCCCTCCTAGGAGATGAGACTGGCTAGCATGGAAAAGTTGGAGAAGGCAATGGCACCCCACTCCAGTACTTTTGCCTGGAAAATCCCATGGATGGAGGAGCCTGGTAGGCTGTAGTCCATGAGGTCGCTAAGAGTCAGACACGACTGAGCGACTTCACTTTCACTTTTCACTTTCATGCATTGGAGAATGAAATGGCAACCCATTCCAGTGTTCTTGCCTGGAGAATCCCAGGGACGGGGGAGCCTGGTGGGCTGCCGTCTATGGGGTTGCACAGAGTCGGACATGACTGAAGCGACTTAGCAGCAGCAGCATGGAAAAGTACAGAATTGTACCTCTAAGTCTTCACTCATTGCAGAGAGGAAAGCAGCCTGGATTTAGCAAAGGTTACAAAATTCTGCTGTTAAAAAAATGTAACTGAAAAAACCTCGAAGAGCCAAAGCAATCTTGAGAAAGAAGAATGGAACTGGAGGAATCAACCTGCCTGACTTCAGGCTATACTACAAAGCTACAGTCATCAAGACAGTATGGTACTGGCACAAAGACAGAAATATATATCAGTGGAACAAAATAGAAAGCCCAGAGCTAAATCCACGCACCTATGGACACCTTATCTTTGACAAAGGAGGCAAGAATATACAATGGAGAAAAGACAATCTCTTTAACAAGTGGTCCTGGGAAAACTGGTCAACCATTTGTAAAAGAATGAAACTAAAACACTTTTTAACACCATACACAAAAATAAACTCAAAATGGATTAAAGATCTAAACATAAGACCAGAAACTATAAAACTCCTAGAGGAAAACATAGGCAAAACACTCCCTGACATAAATCACAGCAGAATCCTCTATGACCTACCTCCCAGAAAAGTGGAAATAAAAGCAAAAATAAACAAATGGGACCTAATTAAACTTAAAAGCTTTTGCACAATGAAGGAAACTATAAACAAGGTGAAAAGATAGCCTTCAGAATGGGAGAAAATAATAGTAAACGAAGCAACTGACAAAGAATTAATCTCAAAAATATACAAGCAACTCCTGCAGCTCAATTCCAGAAAAATAAATGACCCAATCAAAAAATGGGCCAAAGAACTAAACAAACATTTCTCCAAAGAAGACATATAGATGGTTAACAAACACATGAAAAGATGCTCAACATACTCATTATCAGAGAAATGCAAATCAAAAGCATGCCGGTCAGAATGGCTGCTATCCAAAAGTCTACAAACAATATATGCTGAAGAGGGTGTGGAGAAAAGGGAACACTCTTACACTGTTGGTGGGAATGTAAATTAGTACAGCCACTATGGAGAACAGTGTGAAGATTCCTTAAAAAACTGGAAATAGAACTGTCATACGACCCAGCAATCCCACTGCTAGGCATACACACCAAGGAAACCAGAATTGAAAGAGACACGTGTACCCCAATGTTCATCACAGCACTGTTTATAATAGCCAGGACATGGAAGCAACCTAGATGTCCATCTGCAGATGAATGGATAAGAAAACTGTAGTACATATACACAATGGAGTATTACTCAGCCATTAAAAAGAATACATTTGAATCAGTTCTAATGAGGTGGATGAAACTGGAGCCTATTATACAGAGTGAAAAACACCAATATAGTACACTAATGCATATATATGGAATTTAGAAAGATGGTAACGATAACCCTATATGTGAGACAGCAAAAGAGACACAGATGTATAGAATAGTCTTTTGGACTCTCTGGGAGAAGGTGAGGGTGGGATGATTTGAGAGAATAGCATTGAAACATGTATATTATCATATGTGAAACAGATCGCCAGTCCAGGTTTGATGCATGAGACAGGGTGCTCAGGGCTGGTGCACTGGGATGACCCTGAGGGATGGGATGGGGAGGGAGGTGGGAGGGGGGTTCAGGATGGGGAACACATGTACACCCATGGGTGATTCATATCAATGTATGGCAAAAACCACTACAATATTGTAATTAGCCTCCAATTAAAATAAATTAAAAATAAAATAAAAGCCATGACCACTGTAACTATATGCAGAATCACTCAGAGGTGCTTATTTTTGTTTTATTGTTCCCTGCATGAACAAAATATAAGCGTTATTATTTAAGATAAAACTTTCTACCATTTCTTCCTTTACCCCTCCAGAATGCTAGATAACTGGTTTAACCCATTCATTGTGTGTTTTGTTTTCTGCCCAGATTTTACTGGTTTTATACTGTTTTCTGAAAAGCATGAAACAATTCCTTAATTAAGAAACATGCCTCAGAAGTCAAAAAAAGTGAAGAAAAACTATTCATGCCCTGACAGTGAGCCTTCCTTACAAGCACCAGAGACTTATTTTTAAAATAAGCTAGTACTGAGCTAATGTATGTGTTATGTGGTATAAACATGAAAAGTTCAAGAAACCCTGACTCTATGCCTTTCTAAAGAAAAACAAAATAAAATTCATACAACAACACAGTATTTAAAGACATATATGAAATACTCTGGAGGAGGGCATGACAACCCACTCCAGTATTCTTGCCTGAAGAATCCCCAAGGACAGAGAGGCTTGGCGGGCTACAGTCCATAGGCTCACACAGAGTAGGACATGACTGAGCAACTAAGCACAGCATATATGAAATAAGTCATAGTAACAGTAATGATTCAATCACATCAAGTTCCAAAGCAAATATGTGGAAGGGGATGGCAATATCTGGTAATTTTGGATGAAAGAGGTTGACAGTAATCAAACATGTGCAAATCTCAGTATCTCTCTTCACAGAGTCTATTCTAAGACATTAGGAAGCCCTGAAACAAGAAAACCTCTTTACTATATCTGATAAGGGGTTAATATCCAAAATACAGAAAAAACTCCAGTCAATAGAAAAACATCTTTTTTGCTGCCAATTAAAAAGTGGGCAGACAATCTGAATAGACATTTTTCTAAAGAAGATGCAGAGACAGCCAACAGATACATGAAAAGATGCTCAATATCACTAATCATCAAAGAAATACAAATCAAAACCGCCTGTCAAAATGGCTATTATCAAAAAAGACAATGAATAACAAGCACTAGAGAGGATGTGGAGAAAAGGGAACCCTTATGCACTGGTAGTGAAAGTGTAAACTGGTGCAGCCTCAATGGAAAACAGTATGGAGGTCGTTCAAAAACTTAAAGATTGAACTATCATATGATCCAGAAATCCTACTTCTGGGAATTTATCCAAAGAAAATGAAAACACTAACTTGAAAAGATATCTGACCCCATGTTCACTGCAGCATCATCTACAATAGCCAAGATATGGAAACAAGCTCATAGATACAGAAAACAGATTGGTGGTGGCCAGAGGCCGGTATCAGAAGGGGGTTTTTGCCAAAGTGGGTAAAGGGCATCAAAAGGTACTTACTGCCAACTGTAAAATATATAAGGCCTGAGGATGTAATGTGAGTGCTGTAACTATAGTTAACAATACTGTATTTCATACTTGAAAAATATTATGAAAGTAAGTAAATCTTAAAAGTTCTCATCATAAGAAAAAAATCTATAACTATGTATACAGGGAGATGGATGTTAAGCAGACTCATGGGAGTGATCATGTCCCAATATGTTAAATTATCAAACTATGTTGAACACCTGAAACTAATATAATGTTATATGTCAGTAGTATCTCAGTTGAAAAACAGAAAAAGATCTGTTTACTTTAAGCCAGAATTTCCCAAATGCATTTGACCCTAGCAACCCTTATACGCTGTAATTGTTGTTGTTTTCAATTACCCTGATTAAACAACCTATGAAGCAGTGTTTAAGTCTGGGAGGTGCTGACTTAGGTCATCTAATCAATATTGTTTCAAGATCTTAAATCAAATGGTTAACAGGCAAAATGTTAGATATTGTTTAAATGTTTAAATGCAGTAGCAGTTAAAGCTCTGGAAAGTGGACCTATTTCTCTTTAAACATAATCTTCTAACACTACTCAGAACTAGAAAGTGGAAAAACAATACCTTCCATTTTGACACATTTTGAATAATGTCAAACCTGCCAAAAGAGCAAAATCATGTTCCAAATCCCTATTATCTAAAGTCTAAGGTCACAGGAAAAAAGGAAAAAGAGAACTGGATGAGCTAAATGTTTAAAAAGTTTTGAGATTCTTTATTAGGAAATTAATATGTTGTGAAGAAAATCTTACTCTTGCTTTCTTTTTTTCTTTCTAATTAATTCATTTTTTAAGGTAAAGTTTATTGAGTTATAATTTACTTTCAGCAAGACTCTTCCTTTTTAGATATAGAAGTCTGGGCATTTTAACAAACATACACTGACATGTAATCACCACAGAACTAAGCTATAAAACATTTCCATCACTCTAAAGATCTGCCTGGTGCTTCTTTGCAGTCCACCTCTCCCACCTTCCCCTATGCCTTTCAATTTTGATTCTACAGAATAACTTCCAGAATGCTGTGCAGCATCCTTAGTGCCTAATGTTAGTTCACTCATTATTTACTAATACCAGGATATGAAGACTACAAAAGGGAGAACCCTTGTTATCTTCCCCTCAGAAAGCTCCCAGAGATGCACTGGTTAAAGCTCTTCTGTTTGCACTGAAGAAAAATGTTCCGAATAGCTCAAGGAGTTTTATGCAAGGCCATAGTACTCCAATAAACCTGAGAACACAAAATTACATTCAGACAGGCCCAAATTAACCAGGCTGGGAACACGAAAGGTAAGACATTTGGATCATCTTGGTAAACCATGTTGCCTCTGCTGCTGCTGCTAAGTCACTTCAGTCGTGTCCGACTCTCTGCGACCCCATAGACGGCAGCCCACCAGGCTCCCCTGTCCCTGGGATTGTCCAGGCAAGAACACTGGAGTGGGGTGCTATTGGCTTCTCCGCATGTTGCCTCACCAACTCCTAAAGTCAGCCCAGTTCTCTTCTCTCTCTCACTCACGTGCCCTCCACCCCCACCCCACCTTTCCTCCAGCTGGTTCTACTAATTCATCTCGAAATACGACCATTCTGGTCATCCCAGTCATCCCAGTCCCAACTCTTTCCAACTTTTCAGCTCATATACTGCTATAGACTGAATGAGTACTTCATCTGAAAATTTGTATGTTGAAACCTAGTCCCTAATGTGTTGTTATTTAGATGTGGGGCCTGTGGAAGATGATTAAGTCATGAGAGCAGAATTCTGATGAACTGGACTAGTGCCCTTTTGAAAAGGATCCAGAGAGCTCCCTCACCCCTTCTTCCATATAGGGACACAATGAGAAGATGGCTGTCTATGAACAAGGAAATGGATTCTTACCAGATACCATTGTCATGCATAAGCCAACCAGCCTTTATGGATTATACCACCAAGCAGAATGTCTCCATGTTTCAGTTAAACTTTCTAAGAGAGGAAATCTGATTGGCCCAGCACCACACTATGCCTTCCATAGCCACTTTCCCCATTCAATCAAAGTGGAGTCTACAGGCCTCTTATTATCAACTATGGTTCATGAAATTGGGGTCATTTCAAGCTTGCAAATGCCTTACTCTGGGAATAGGCAATTGTCACAAAAAGTATTTCTAGCATTATGTGATAAATAGTCCAATCTTTTATATGTGGAAGAAGGTTTCACAGAGGAGGTGATATACGGGCTGGGTTTTAAAACCCATGTAGTTGGGCTTCCCTGGTGGCTCAGATGGTATAGAATCTGCCTGCAATGCAGGAGACCAGAGTTCGATCCCTGGGTCAGGTAGATCCCCTGGAGGAGGGGATGGCAACCCGCTCCAGTACTCTTCTGGAGAATTCCATGGACAGTGGAGCCTGATGGGCTACAGTCTATGGGATGGCAGAGTCAGACACAAGTGAGCAACTAACACTTTCACCATGTAATTAGTGGTAGAGCCCAAGGGGAATGTGGAGTATGTGAGAACAAATGGGCAATGAGCATTCCAGGCTAAGGATACAGTATGTGAAAAACATAAAGAACTAGGGAAGCACATGTCTTCCTTAGTAAACTTAATTTGATATGATTAGAGAGCAAGGTGCATTTGGGCAGTGTCAGGAAAAAAGTTGGAACCAGAATATGAAGGGCCTTACAGGCTGTAGCAAGAGATCTGGATTTCATCCTATGGGCAATCATGGGTCATTCAAAGATTTGAGGCAAAATGAAGATCCTAAGTTTGTTAGGATATCATACCGCAAGGACCCAGGGTCTCAGAATTTTCAGATCCCTTTATCTGCCTCTAGTTCTCAAGAAAGAAATGCAGAAGAACTCCTCTGGGCTTCTCTGTTAATTATCAGGCTTTCACCCCAAACCCCTGGATGATCAGTACCTCAGACAGGTGGGACTTCAGAGAGCTGGGTAGACCCCTTTTGGTTTGGTTCCAGACAGCCCTCACGCTTATACCAAAAACAGACTGAATACCCTCTCTGGATCTTTCTTAGAGACCATGTTGTGAATCTTGACCCTCCTGATTCTAAGTTTTATGTGGCCAATAAAGCTGATCCTGAGGAAAACACATGCACCCCTCCAAAAAAATAAAATTCACCATCTAAAAGAAAAGGAAGAAAGATCAGTTACACAGTATTCCTTCCCATAATGGGTAACACGCACGCACACACACACACGCACACACACACACACACACCCCACTACCAAAGTCTTACTGCATCCACTGCCTGGGGCTGTTCTTCATAGGTGAGTGGAGTAAAGGGAGGAAACTTGGGCTCTCTTTAGTGTTAAGCACTCCACTGGTGACAAGATGAAACTGGCTTTTCATTAAGAAGGAAGTAATCTGGAGAAAGGATTGGAGAAGTTGACTTGAAGGTAGGAAGACCAGTTGGGAGGGGCTCCTCCAGCTCAAGTCAGGGTTCATGAGGGCCTGTCCCAGGGCAGTAGAGGGCTTGGAAAGGAGTCAAGGAGCAATGGCCCATCCAGGTGTTTTCAAACCTTACGGAACGTCAGAATGGGCCACAGGATTTGTAAAAACACACAACATTGGGGTCTACTTCCAGTTTCTGATTCAGTAGGTCTGGGGTAGGGCCTGTGAATTTGCATTTCAGACAGGCTCCCAAGTGATGCTGATGCTATTGGTTCAGGGGCCAAGTTTTGAGAACCATTGGAAAAGAACCATTCTGTGTGCCAAATCAAAAATGCACTGTTCTCTCATTTTAGAAAAATAAGTCACTTGTGCTAGTGGCATTAAGATAAAATGCAGAAAAATAACAGTCCCTTACCAGCATCTGCAAGATGCCTAGACATAAAAAGCTATTTTCACTGTTATGTATGGAAACCCAGGTGCACACAACCACCCAAATCTACTAGTTGTCACCCCAAATTCAGAGGCTACATTCAAAACAACTTGAAAATGCAAAAGCCATTTTTAAGTAAGGTTTCCAAATCACACTGTAGGTTATAATAGAATCAGTACTGGTTTTAAAGTAAGAACTCCTTAAATTTGGTTTCTTTGTGGTAGAAATTCTCATCGGTTCAGTTCAGTTGCTTAGTTGTGTCCGACTCTTTGAGATCCCATGGACTGCAGCACGCCAGACTTCCCTGTCCATCACCAGCTCCCAGAGCTTGCTCAAACTCAAGTCCATCGAGTCGGCAATGTCATTCAACCATCTCATCCTCTGTCATCCCCTTCTCCTGCCTTCAAACTTTCCCAGCATTAGGGTCTTTCCCAAGGAGTCAGTTCTTCGCATCAGGTGGCCAAAGGACTGGAGTTTCAGCTTCAGCATCAGTCCTTCCAATCAACATTCAGGACTGATTTCCTTTAGGATGGACTGGTTGGATTTTCTTGCAGTCCAAGGGACTTTCAAGAGTCTTCTCCAACACCACAGTTCAAAAGCATCAATTCTTTGGTGTTCAGCCTTCTTTATGGTCCAACTCTCACATCCATACATGACTACTGGAAAAATCATAGCTTTGACTAGATGGACCTCTGTTGTTAAATTTGTTGGTTGTTGTTGTTAAATTTGGTTTCTTTGTAGTAAAAATTCTCATTATGACTGTTAGCAATTTTTTAGACCAGACTAGTAGCATTTACATACATCACTTTTCATAAGATAACATTGCTTAAGGAATTTCTGGGTTCACAGCAAGTTAAAATGGTTATTACTTCCAGTGACTCTAAGCATTAGGCCATGTTGTACTCCATCCACTGGGCCACACTTCACACAAGCAGAAGCAGCAGATGGAGGAGGTTAAAAGAATCAAATAACGAAGTATCAGCTTTGCTAGGCCACCTCCCTTCATAATTTAGACCCTTCTGTTGGAGATTTGAAAATATATTCTAGACAGATGACATGTTAAGAGAATCATTTCATGGTTCAGTGTCCTCTCAGTGTGATTTATCTCTATCTGAAGACACCAGAGGCCCCCATTTAAGAGATTTATGAGCTACCTGTACAATTCTATTTCGTTGAAAGGAAATGTATGCATTATTGAAAAACAAAATGAAAATATTTAAGACTATGCCACTTTCCAATTAGAGAGTTTAGAAATAAAACCTTTATATTCCCTGTTGCCTACCCATTTCTTTACCCCATTAACAAATACTGAAATAATACCTTGAGAACAAGGCAAAGTCCTCATTTTTGAATTCTTAGACATAGACTTGAAGTTTCAAAACCTGGATGTGAATTACAAATCTGCTACTTAGTTGCAATCTTTATGGGCTTCAGTTTCCATATTTAGAAAATAAATATAACACTTCCTTCCAGGGTCTGAGAATTAAGGAGAGAATACATATGGATATGGTGTGTATAGGGCGAAGTGTTACACAACTCCATGGTTGTAGAACCAGTCTTAGTCCCTGCCACGGAAAGATCCCCTGGGAAGGGAATGGCTACCCAACTCCAGTATTCTTGCCTGGAGACCCCCATGGACAAAGGAGCCTGGCAGGCTACAATCCATGGGGTCACAAAGAGTCAGACTCGACTAAGCAACAACACTTTCACTTTTCACAGCAGGACTGGTAGCTGTGAAGGTCCTAATTTTCAGTACTTCAGACCCTAAACCTGCAGCAGCATTACTATCACATGAGATTTGCTAAGAAATGCAAATTCTTCCTGCCCTGACCCCCACCAGACCTCCTGAATCAGAAATCTGGCAACAGGGCTCAGCAATGTTTTTAAAAGTGCTGCAGGTGATTCTAAGGCTGTGAGAATTCATGTGCCAAAGTGTATTTTTATTCTGATCTTGATAGATATTAATAAACTGCCCTCCAAAAGGTTTCACCAATATTCCCATTGAAAACAGTGATGCCTGTTTCCCCACATTCTCACCAAGGTTTGTTATTGCCTGTCTTTCCCAGTTTTGCAAACCTGGTGAATGAAAAAAAAAGTTATAGTATAATCACACGTTACATGTAAGAGGGAGGAGGTGAAACACAGGTTCTAAAGTGGTGAGAAGAAAACCATGGATAGTCAAAATTACCTTCAAAGATCTCTTAAGAAAAATGCTACTTTGATGACCTACACCCCCACTCCAACTACAGACACCTCAGCCAGCTTTTTCCCCAGGCTATCTCTGGGGCTCCAGATGAAATCTGGGGGAACTTGTCATATGAAAAGCATACATAATTAAATACCAGACTCACACTCTGTATAAAGGAATCTCTCACATTAAGAAGCATTAATGAGATATGTGACCACCTGAGCAAACAGCAGGTTTTTCCTCCCCCTAGCCCCAGTTCCCCACAGCTCGCATCTTACCTTCACCTGGGCGGAGCTGGATGCAGGTAACTTTCATGCCCTATGAAACAGTTCAAGTATGTATCCTTATTTCACATTTTCTTGATTTTGCTACCAAAATGCAAGTCCATGTGCCCAATACACGGTGAGGCCAAACAATATCAAAACATCGGAGTTTGGAACAGAGAAAGTTTTGTTGCAGGGTCATGCCAGGAGATGGGTGGTTCATGCTCTAAAAAAAAAAACCCCAAACTCCTCGAAAGCTGTTAGCGAAGATGTTTTCTAGGAAAGGTGAGGAAGGGCGTGGTTACTTGTTGCAAACTTCCTGATGTCAGATGTTTGGGCTTGAAGGTCAGGTCATGGTCATGTAACCACTCTCCTATAAATCTCCAAACAAATACTATTCTCTGTTCCGACAAGAAAGGGCAAGGTCCCAGGGCACAACTTCCTCCTTCGAGGTCCAGGTCCTGGCTAAGAGTAAGCGGATCTCAGTTGGTGGCTCCCTGAGGGCCAGGTCCCCAGACCCTGCCCAGCTGTCATTGCTGAGGAAGCCAGGAGCCCGGAATCTAGCTGGCTCTCAGGTTCTTCGGGCTGCCTTACGGATCCCACAGACTGCGTCCCTTGCAAACGGCCACTGCCATTACGTCTCAGTGGCAGGGAGAGGGGAGAGTTTCACCTCTGCCTCAATGCCCCAGCAATGGCGCCAGAGCCCCGCAGGACACAGCCCCGAGATGTCCCCTGGGACCCCCAGGCTCACCCACTGCCCCAAGGCTGGGTGAGCTGGAGGGCAGTGGGAGAAGGCCGGTATCTGCCTCTTATCTCATTCTCTATCTGACGACCACCAGTCCGCTGACTGCTGGCTGAATAGGCCACTAACGGTCGCTTACTGACCGTTGCTCGCTTAGGGGAGGGACCTATTGCAGCACTGACCAATGGCTGAGCAGGACCACTAACGGTTGCTAATTGACAGTTGCCCACTTGGGGGCGGGGCCCACCGAGGGGCCTGGCTGAGTGTGCTACATGCTAAGTCACTTCAGTCGTGTCCGACTCTGTGAGACCTCATAGATGGCAGCCCACCAGGCTCCCCCGTCCCCGGGATTCTCCAGACAAGAACACTGGAGTGGGTTGCCATTTCCTTCTCCAATGCAGGAAAGTGAAAAGTGAAAGGGAAGTCGCTCAGTCGTGTCTGACCCTCAGCGACCCTATGGACTGCAGCCTTCCAGGTTCCTCGGTCCACGGGATTTTTCAGGCAAGAGTACTGGAGTGGGGTGCCTTGGCGGTTTTCTATTACAATTTGGACAGTTTGAGCACATTTCCATGTTTCAGTGGCCATTTGTATTTCTTCTGTGAATGCCAATGTCTATTCTTTAACCTTTCTTCAATTGGACTGTCTCTTACTTATTTGAAGGGGTTCTTTATATATTTTACTATGTGTGATCAGTCACTAACTCAAGTCCGATACTTTTGCAACCTCATGGACTGTAGCCTGCCAGGGACCTCTGTCCATGAGGATTTTCCTGTCAATAATACTAGAGTGGTTTGCCATGTCCTTCTCCAGGGGATCTTCCTGACCCAGGGAGTGAACACCCATCTCTTGCATCTCCTGCATTGGCAGGCAGATTCTTTACCAATGTGCCACCTGGGAAGCCCCTTTATAGATTATAGGTATTACTTTTTAATCTGTTATATATGTTACAAAAATTTTCCTTCCATCTCAGTATTGCTCATTGGTACTCCTTTATACACTATATTATTTACCTGTTTCATATGTCTTCCTAACTAAATGATTGTATGAGTGAAGAGCTGTGAATATGCCTTACATTTTAAAATGTATCTCATTCCCTCCAGCCATCAATTTTGTAATAGAGTTACCAACAGTAAAATATTCAATAAAGGGACTTTCCTGGTGCTCCAGTGGCTTAAGACTCCAAGCACCCAATGCAGGGGGCCTGGGTTCAATCCCTGGTCAGGGAACTAGATCTCACATGCCACAAAGATCCTGTGAGCAACTTAGATCTGGCACAGCAAATAAATATTTAAAAATATTCAATAAATTGAATGAATTACTATAGAGAAAAGCCAAGTTTTAAGCATAAACCCCGTATTACTCAAAATTCAATTTAATAACTGTTTATTTAATTAAATATTTAAATTAACAGTTCCTGTTATGATTCCTTCTTTTAAACACATTGTCAACCATCTAACACTACTACCATCAGAAGAAACCTGTTAAGAACAATATAGGGCTATTCAAAGTTCTTATCGACCTTCCTTGAATTTCTGACTCTGTGGATGAGAATCTGTTATGAACTAAGAAGTACAAATTCACTATAGATTCCTAGTTATTATGACCTTTACATAGAATTTAGAACTTCCTTCTCTCACTGGTGTCAGTTCTTCTACTCTCCCGTATGACAGAGAAAAAGATGATGAACATGTCACTACATACAGAAAACTTTTTCTTGAAACAAAATTGTTAGGAAATAGATGAGACATAAGCAAGCCATAGAAAGGATTACTTTAAAATATTCTAAAACAAGTCATAATTTCTGGTAGGTCATCTTACAAAAATATAATTAGCTTATAACAATAAACCAACTTGATTGGTTATCTGGAAATCCATTTGTTTAACTCAGGGAGTATACCAAGAAATAACATGAATTAAAGTTAGAGAGCCAGGCCGGCACACTATGCACGGCCGGGAGGAGCTGCCCCTCGTCCGAGGTCGAGGGCAGCAGCCTAGAGTGCCAGGCTGCGACGGCGCAGGAACGGCCGAGAGGAGCTACCCTGTGCTGAGGTCGGGGCGGCAACCGAGGGGAGCTACCCCGCGTCCAAGGTCAGTGGCAGCCCGGGAGGAGACATGCCGCGTCCAAGGTCGGGGAGGCGGCCGGGAGGAGCTGCCCCACGTCCGAGGCCAGTGGCGGCCCCGGCGACCGAGGTCGAGGCGACAGCTGGGTGGAACTACATCCGGGGCCGGTGGTGGCCGGGAGGAGACACCCCACGTCCGAGGTTGGGGGCAGTCGGGAGAGGCCCCCTCGAGCTTGAGGCCGGGGGCGGTGACCCCGGGGAGCCACCACGAGCCCTAGGCCAGGGGCGGCAGCTGGGTGGAGCCACCCACACCCAAGGCCAGGGCCGGCTGCTGGGAAGAACAACCCAAGGATCAGTGGCTGCGCAGGCGCAGGAGGGCCTAGAGGAGCTATCCCACGTTGAAGGTCAGGAACGGCAGCGGTAAGGAGATACCCCTCATCCAAGGTAAGGAACAGCTGCTGTGCTTTGCTGAAGCAGCTGTGAAGAAATACCCAACACTCAAGGTAAGAGAAACCCAAGTAAGATGGTAGGTGTTACAAGAGGGCATCAGAGGGCAGACATACTGAAACCATACTCACAGAAAACTAGTCAGTCTAATCACACTAGGACCACAGCCTTGTCTAACTCAATGAAACCAAGCCATGCCTGCAGGGCAACCCAAGACAGGCGGGTCATGGTGGAGAGGGCTGACAGAATGTGGTCCACTGGAGAAGGGAATGGCAAGCCACTTCAGTATTCTTGCCTTGAGAACCCCATGAACAGTATGAACAGGCAAAATGATAGGATATCAAAAGAGGAACTCCCCAGGTCATTAGGTGCCCAATATGCTACTGGAGATCAGTGGAGCAATAAGTCCAGAAAGAATGAAGGGATGGAGCCAAAG
>SJYT01073021.1:69772-93954 GCA_006410635.1 Cephalophus harveyi | reverse complement strand
GACTGAGCAACTGAACTGAACTGAAAGTTAGCTTAAAACATTAAAATGAGATGCTTCATTGACTTCAATTGTGCTCCTGTTTTATAGCCAGGTGGGGGTTTAATCTGTCAGTCTAGAAAATCCAAAAATTAATCTCATATTAGGCTAAACCACTAGAGAGCTATACATGTGAACTGCACTGTTTTATTAATTTTGACCTAATTTTCCTTTATAGTCATAATGTCAATTTACATTAAAAAATTGTTGTTGGATTTACCAGGAGGATGATAGTGAAAACATTGTTTATTATGTTACCTACCTTGAGCACACTGCATTTGTTTTTAATTTTTTAAACAGTGCAAATCATGTAGCTGATTGTATTTTGCTGTTTGCCTTGACAGTTAGGAAGCTCAGAAACAAATGTATGGTCCAAAGGTGAATAAGAAAGCATGGTGCAGTTTATCAGCCTCCCCTTGGCTTAATCTTTTTCCTAGCTTTGTTTTCCATCCATAATAAATTTCTTCCCTCATGTGTTTTCATCTTGTTGCAAAGTCTGAGTTTTCTTAAATATGTTTTGGAATAGCCAAGTGATGAAGAGATGGGTACCTAACTAGAGAGAAGAGAGAGATCAAGGTATAAGGGTGGACGCTAAAAGTAAGCCCTCAGCAGAGTCACAGATTTTCTTCAAGCTGAAATCTGGCATTACCTGGGCCGTAATTCAACCAGAGAACTAAAGTACTTTAACTCCCTGGTTATCTCTTTGCCCTGAAACCCCTTGTTGGGTGATCTCTCTGACCTCACAGCCCCTTCACTTTGTGCCTGCCTCCTGCTTAGCCTGCCCTCGCCTGCCTCCTGCTTGTGACCACCCACACCTTAGCATGGGAACCTGGGGCTCTGGCTCTGTTCCTAACGACTCTAATTTGCTGATTTTGGCCCCAGCCACACTATAATTACTCCAAATTCACATATGATGTAGGGTTGTGTTTTTTTTTTTTTTAATCACATTTACCTTCCAAATTATTCAGAAAAGTGCTTTCTTTTAGAATCTTTTTGGAATGCATGAATCTTTTCAGAGTTTTGGAAACTCCAGTGGTGTGATTTATAGGCAAAATTTCACAGTACTCTGAAATTAAGGCCAAGCCTTAAAAATCTAGAAGAGCTTCCAATTCTTTAAGTGTTTGTCTCCAAGCAGAGGCAGACTTTGAAAGGTGAGAAGACAAGAGACCTCTGTATCAGGAGGCAAGAAAAGTTAAATAAAGAGATGGAGTCCTGTTATGAAAGCCAACCTCAACAGCTTTCTGGTTCATAATCACAGCGTTCTAAATATGAATCTGTAAAATGTGAAGAAGCCTTTTAAAAGCCCTGCCCTCATCAATTATCTCCTCTCACATGGCATCATCCACCTCTCTTCCTGCCCTTCTGTTTAACCTCATTTTCCCACATGACTGTCCCTTTCACTTTATCTCCCCCTTCACTGCCAAGCTGTGCTCACTGCCCTCAAATTCACTTACGACTTAATTTTTGCCACTGGCTTTTGCTAATCACCTTGCTTCTGCTCTCTCCCAAAGTCAGGCAGTCATCAAAGGTTTCTTAAATGTCAAATTCAACAGACATCCTCTTCTCTGTTTTCATTGTATTTATCCTCTAAGTGCATGTGACAGTAGTAATAATAATAGCTATTATTTATTGGGCACTTACCACATGCCAGGGCACTTTGCCATATCATCTCTCCCTTAGCTCTTCCAATGTTAGCATCCAATAACACTGCTATTATCTCAGCTAAGGGAGTTCACATAACTTACCCCAAAGCACACTACCATCAGTGGAGGATCCAGGATTCAAATCCAGGAATGTCTGTGTGGTGGATTAGAGATGGCTGCAAACTCTCTGCCAGTCCTCTGTCAGAGAGGTGGAGTCTATTTTCCTCCCTTTGAATCTGGGTTGGTGCTGTGATTTGTTCTGACCCATAGAATGTGGCAGAAGGGATGTGTGTAACTTTCATGACAGAGTCTTATAAGATCAGCATATACTTTCATGAACTGGGAACTTGGTCATCAGGTGGGAAGTATGACAACCCTAAGAAGAGACTGCCATGCTGTGAAGCAGCTGGTGGATAGAGGAGGCCACGTATAGGAGCTCGGGGCACATAAGTGAAGAAAGACTCCTCTGACCTTCTGGCCTAGTCAACTGTTAGCCAAATGCAGCAGCTGAGCCAATGCTCCAGCTGACTCTCACTATGTGGAGCAAAAACCCTACCTACCCAAGTCCCACCTGAATTCCTGACCCACAGAATCATGATACATCATCAACTGTTATTCAAGCCACTAGGCATTCAGCCAACTAAGTATTAGAGTTGATTGTTACATAGCAATAAATAACCAAAGAAGTCTGATACTAAAAGCCTATGCCACTTGGCCTCTCTAATATTCACTTTCTCCTACTTTCCTTGAACAAATTTCTATTTTCAGACTTATTTGATGATACATCTACACACTCAGTTACCTCAAAATTATTTTATTTTAAAAAAAGCCTGAACACATAGCATGTATATAATTTGGTCCCAGGTGCTATGACAGATATAAAGATTCAGAACGTTGTAGTCCTATCCCTCAAATATCCAGTCAGAGAGAGAATCAAGTACACAACTTGACACTAATACACAAAGGAGTAAGTAAAGATGGATGCGAGTGTGAGAACTTGACAGGGGAAAAGCCTGGGCTCAGGCTTCTGACAGGAACCCTCAGATTAATAGGGAGGCCTCAGCGCACGACTGAGGGAAGCACGCCTGGGGAAGGATCAGCCTTGATTTCTACCTGCCGACAATGCCCCACAAGCATCAGCAAGTTCTGACACCTGCCCTTGCCCCCTCGCCTCTCCCCTCGTCATGTGCTGGGCCCTGGCACAGCCTCTGCATGCCCTCCTTACCCCTATTTTCTCCAGTTCATCCTTACTCTGTCTCTAGAGGTATCTTTCTAAAACAGGGGACATACTTGCCACTGTTCTCCTAAAGGCAATGGCTTCCCAGTTTTCTGCAGTCACAACAAACTGAAAATAGCCATCAAGACCCTCACACAGGGTTCTCCAGTCACTTTCTAGTCCCATCTCTCATGCTCACAGCTCTTGACCTGGACCCACTTTTGCACTGTTTCCTCTGCTCAGGCTCTTGCTTCGTTTCTGAAGTAGCACTTCATCCATCCATCACAGATGTACAAATCCAGCCCTCCCTAGCTCCTCAGTCAAAATCATCTCCACACCCTTTACACCCTTCCTCCATCTGCCTTAGGTGTACTTTTCCTTACGTGTGTGTGTGTGTGCACGCACTTAGTTGTGTCTGACTCTTGGCGATCCCATAGACTATAGCCCACAAGGTTCCTCTGTCTATGGAATGTCCCATGCAAGAAAACTGGACGGGTTGCAATTTCCTTCTCCAGGGGACCTTCCCTATTGAAGGACTGAACCCAAGTCTCTTGTGTTTCCTGCACTGGCAGGCAGGTCCTTTACCAGGCTGAGCCACCAAGGAAGCCTTTCCTAACATGAGGGAGTTTTAAATAGATTGTGAGCTCCCGAGGGCCATGTCAAGGCTGTAGATTGTCACCCTGCTTAGTTAACTTATATGCAGAATATATCATGAGAAATGCCGGGCTGGATGTAGCACAAGCTGGAATCAAGATTGCTGGGAGAAATATCAATAACCTCAGATATGCAGATGACACCACCCTTATGGCAGAAAGTGAAGAAGAACTAAAGAGCCTCTTGATGAAAGTGAAAGAGGAGAGCAAAAAAGTTGGCTTGAAGCTCAACATTCAGAAAATGAAGATCATGGCATCTGGTCCCATCACTTCATGGCAAATAGATGGGGAAACGATGGAAACAGTGACAGGCTTTATTTTGGGGGGCTCCAAAATGACTGCAAATGGTGACTGCAGCCATGAAATTAAAAGATGCTTGCTCCTTGGAAGAAAAGTTATGACCAAGCTAGATAGCATATTCAAAAGCAGAGACATTACTTTGCCAACAAAGGTCTGTCTAGTTAAAGCTATGGTTTTTCCAGTAGTCATATATGCATGTGAGAGTTGGACTATAAAGAAAGCTGAGCACCAAAGAATTGACACTTTTGAACTGTGGTGTTGGAGAAGACTCTTGAGAGTCCCTTCGACTGCAAGGAGATCCGACCAATCAATACTAAAGGAAATCAGTCCTGAATGTTGATTGGAAGGACTGATGCTGAAGTTGAAACTCCAATCCTTTGGCCACCTGATGTGAAGAACTGACTCTTTGGAAAAGACCCTGATTCTGGGAAAGATTGAAGGCGGTGAAGGGGACAACAGGATGAGATGGTTGGATGGCATCACCAACTTGATGGACACGAGTTTGAGTAAACTCCAGGAGTTGGTGATGAACAGGGAAGCCTGGCATGCTGCAGTTCATGGGGTCGCAAAGAGTCGGACATGACTGAGCTACTGAACTGAACTGAACTGAGGGCCAATGCTCTTCCTGGCTGATCTCTGCATTTCCACAGGTTTGAGCAATCCTTCACACATTGTAGGTGCTTATATACTTATAGTTAATTGATGGTATCCTAAATACTTTTGTCTTTAATTTCAAGCTTTGATTAAACTTGCCAAATCTATTTTATTCTTACACTTATATTCTCAACCCCAAAGATACAGATTAACAACCAAGATTATCAAATCATCCCAGGTGGGATACAACAATGCTAAATATAGCACCAGCCACAACTAGGCACATTTCTCTAGAACGTATTTTTCATACTGCATACACTTCATAATGAAAGACCCACATTGTGCACATAATACACACCATGGTCTCATGTGTGCGTGCTGGAATGCCCTATTTATAACACTCACAGATACAAATGACCACTGAAATTTAGAAAATGTATCCTTTATCTCCTTCTTCAGTTACCAGCTCATTTTTCCTTCTCCCTTTAGAGCTAACTTATCAAGAGTTGTCTATAATCACTATCTCAACTTCCCTTCCATTTATGAAATGTTTTATTATGTAATATATCATGTATAATCTAACACTAGTGTAACCATTACCCAGGTCAAGAAACAATATTGATATCGTCTGAGACTCTACTCCACTTTGGTTTTTATCCCTATAATTCCATCTAAACAGCTCTTGACCAGGTCACGGCTTCCTCCATGTCATCAGATTCAATAGGCAGTTCTCAACCAGTATCTAACTTGACTCATGAGCACTTGGTACATCTTGATCATCCTTTCTCCTAACCCTTCCTTCTCTGGTTTCTGGAAATCGCCCTCTTTAGTCCCCCTCTTGTCTCAGTGCCATTCCTTGTCAAACTCCTTTCCTGGTTTCTCTGCATCTTTCCCATCTCTAAGTGTTGGGGTAACCTTCAGGACCTCATACCTTCTTCATCTACAGTCACTGGTAAAGAATCCACCTGCGATGCAGGAAACACAGGAGACATGGGTTTGATTCCTGGGTCAGGAAGATCCCCTGGAAGAGGAAATGGCAACCCACCTCAGTATTCTTGTCTGGAAAATCCCATGGAGTGAGGAGCCTGGCAGGCTATAATTCAAAGGGTCACAAAGAGTCGGACATGAACACAAGCATGGATGGACTGTCCAGGTAATGTCTACTAGACCCATGATATTAAATATCAAGTGTGTTCTGATGACTCCCATCTGATGACATCAGACCAGGTGTCTCCACGGAGCTCCAGACTCCTGCTTCTCACTGCTTGCTCAATAGCTCTACTTGGATGACAAATCTGCGTTTCAAACAGTGTCTGAAACAGAACTCTTAATTCTTGACTCCTCACCCCTGCCCACCAAATCAGCTCTTCCCACAACCATCTGCACCTCAGGAAGTAACCTGTTTTCCAGTTTCTCCAGCCAGCTACTTTGAGATTTTCACTATCTCCTCATTTTTTCTCATGCTTTACATCTAATCCATCAGCAATCCTTAAAATTCCACCTTCAAATTATATCCATAATCCAGCTACTTCTCGCCACCTGCACTTTGGTCCCAGGTACCATTCTCCCTTACCTGAGTTATTACAGGTAAGAGACCCTTACCTTCCTTGTTTCTCTGCCTGAACTCCTACCCCCTTCCTTCCCTAACATTCCATTCTCCATATACTATCCAGAACATTTCTTTAAACTGAAGTCATTTCATGTCTCTTCTCTACCTCAAACTCTAATGGTTTTACTTCTCATTCATAAAAGAATTCAAAACCACTGGAGTAGCCTACAAGGCTCCGCGTGATCTGTACCCAGCTCTCTCCCTCTCTGCATCATCTCCTTTCTCCCCGCCTCCCTCTCACTCTCATTGTGCTCAGTTGGGCTTCATTCCTACCCAAAAATGTGTCTCCCACCTTCCCACCTCAGGAACTTCGCCCTTACTTTTTTCCCTAGGCATGACTTGCTCCCTCACTCCTTTTAAACTCTTCCCTCTACCTTATCAGAGAGGCCATTTTTCAGCACCTTATCAGTTCAGTAGCTCAGTCGTGTCTGACTCTGCAACCCCATGGACTGCAGCATGTTAGGCCTTCCTGTCCATCACCAACTCCCAAAATTTACTCAAACTCATGTCCATTGACTCAGTGATGCCATCCAGCCATCTCATCCTCTGTCGTCCCCTTCTCCTCCTGCCTTCAATCTTTCCCAGCATCAGGGTCTTTTCAAATGTGTCAGTTCTTCACATCAGGTGGCCAAAGGATTGGAGTTTCAGCTTCAGTCCTTCCAATGAATATTCAGGACTGATTTCCTTTAGGATTGACTGGTTGGATCTCCTTGCAGTGCAAGGGACTCTCAAGAGTCTTCTCCAACACCACAGTTCAAAAGCATCAATTCTTTGGCGTTCAGCTTTCTTTATAGTCCAACTCTCACATCCATACATGACTACTGGAAAATCCATAGCTTTAACTAGATGGATCTTGTTGGCAAAGTAATGTCTCTGCTTTTTAATATGCTGTCTAGGTTGGTCATAACTTTTCTTCCAAGGAGCAAGCATCTTTTAATTTCATGGCTGCAGTCACCATTTGCAGTCATTTTGGAGCCCCCCAAATAAAGTCTGTCATTGTTTCCATTGTTTCCCCATCTATTTGCCATAAAGTGATAGGACCAGATACCATGATCTTAGTTTTCTGAATGTTGAGGTTCAAGCCAACTTTTTCACTCTCCTCTTTCACTTTCATCAAGAGGCTCTTTAGTTCTTCTTCACTTTCTGCCATAAGGGTGGTGTCATCTGCATATCTGAGGTTATTGATATTTCTCCCAGCAATCTTGATTCCAGCTTGTGCTTCATCCAGCCCAGCATTTCTCATGATATACTCTGCCTATAAGTTAAATAAGCAGGGTGACAATATACAGCCTTGACGTACTCCTTTCCTGATTTGGAACCAGTCTGTTATTCCATGTCCAGTTCTAACTGTTGCTTCTTGACCTGCATACAGATTTCTCAGGAGGCAGGTCAGGTGGTCTTGGTATTCCCATCTCTTTCAGAATTTTCCACAGTTTGTTGTGATCCACACAGTCAAAGGCTTTGGCATAGTCAATAAAGCAGAAATATATGTTTTTCTGGAACTCTCTTGTTTTTTCGATGATCCAGTGGATGTTAGCAACTTGATCTCTGGTTCCTCTGACTTTTCTAAATTCAGCTTGAACATCTGGAAGTTCACGGTTCACATACTGTTGAAGCTGGCTTGGAGAATTTTGAGCATTACTTACTAGCATGTGAGATGAGTGCAATTATGTGGTAGTTTGAGCATTCTTTGTCATTGCCTTTCTTTGGGACTGGAATGAAAACTGACCTTTTCCAGTCCTGTGGCCACTGCTGAGTTTACCAAATTTGCTGGCATATTGCAGAGAAGGCAATGGCACCCCACTCCAGTATTCTTGCCTGGAAAATCCCAAAGACAGAGGAGCCTGGTAAGCTGCGGTACGTGGGGTCCTGAAGAGTCAGACACGACTGAGCGACTTCACTTTCAATTTTCACTTTCATGCATTGGAGGAGGAAATGGGAACCCACTCCAGTGTTCTTGCCTGGAGAATTCCAGGGACGGGGGAGACTGGTGGTCTTCCGTCTATGGGGTCACACAGAGTCAGACACGAATGAAGTGACTTAGCAGCAGCAGCAGCAGCTGGCATATTGAGTGCAGCACTTTCAGAACATCATCTTTTAGGATTTGAAATAGCTCAATTGGAATTCCATCACCTCCACTATCTTTGTTCACAGTGATGCTTCCTAAGGCCCACTTGATTTTGCATTCCAGGATGTCTGGTCTAGGGTAGTGATCACACCATCGTGATTATCTTGGTTGCGAAGATCTTTTTTGTATAGTTCTTCTGTGTATTCTTGCCACCTCTTCTTAATATCTTCTGTTAGGTCCATACCATTTCTGCCCTTTATTGAGCTCATCTTTGCATGAAATGTTCCCATGGTATCTCTAATTTTCTTGAAGAGACCTCTAGACTTTCCCATTTTATTGTTTTCATCTATTTCTGTGCATTGATCAGCACCTTATTTCTTTGCATTGGTCAGCACCTTATATATAATAGCAAATCCCACCCCAGCTATCACTCTCTACTCCCCTTGTCCCAGTGTATTTTCTTCAGTCAAGCCCCTGTCACCACCCAGCATATTATATATTTTATTTACTATTTCTCCCTCCACCTAAAATAAAAATTCCATGAGAACAGGAAATTAGTTTTGTTCACTGCTGTGCCTGACACAGTGCCTGATTACAGTGTACGCCTGATGAATATTGATCAGATGATTCAAGAAATTAATTTCAAGCATCAATTTATAGTCCATTTGTAAGTAGGTCACTATTCACATATAGGCTTCTAGTTTTAACTGGGAAACTCTTACATTTTGCCAAGTTCATTTGGCAAACATTTTTTACCCAGGTGTCATTCTTTCCTTACTTGTAAATTTGTTCCAGATGCACTGAGTTTTTTTCCCACCCCTTTCCAGTTAGAGAACTAAGCCAATGAACTGTGTCCCTGATGATATACATATTTAGTTAAAGTTGGGGTTATTTTTTTTCTGATAGACTCAAAAGTGCCAAATGTGAAGTTTTGGAAGGAAGTAAAGGCAGGGGCTTCCCTGATAGCTCAGTTGGTGAAGAACCTGCCTGCAATGCAGGAGACCTGGGTTTGATCCCTGGGTTGGGAAGATCCTCTGGAGAAGGGAAAAGCTACCCATTCCAGTATTCTGGCCTGGAGAATTCTGTGGACTGTATAGTCCATGGGTTCTCAAAGAGTGGGATACAACTGAGCTACTTTCACAAACTGGGGTAGCAGAAGGAAGACTATGATCTCCAGAAAAGAAGATTATCATCAAGGCAAAGACAAAACACATTTTTGACCTGTTCCTTTAAAGTCACTGACAGAATAGTGAGCCGTGGCAGATAGAGGCAGACCACCAAGGCAGGACCAACAACAATTCTAGTGATGAAGGAGACGGGCCAGTTTCTCTACATTCACCCCTCCTGACCAAAGAGTCAGAATGTGTGAGACTCAGCCATATCACCTAGGAAATGTCACTCTCAGCCTCTGCGCTGCTCATGGTTGCACTGGATTATACCAGTGGTTGTAAACATTTTAGGGTCCTGTACCATTTTCAGAGCTATGTACCATTGTATTAGTTTTCTAGGGTTGCCACAACACAGTACTATCAACTGGATGGCTTATAATTTAAATCAAATACCTCTGTTAAGACCATATTTCCAAATAAGGTCACATTCTGAGGCACTGAAGGTTAGGACTTCAATATAAG
This sequence comes from Cephalophus harveyi, assembly GCA_006410635.1. Classification (NCBI taxonomy): domain Eukaryota; kingdom Metazoa; phylum Chordata; class Mammalia; order Artiodactyla; family Bovidae; genus Cephalophus; species Cephalophus harveyi. The sequence continues at coordinate 84,204 of SJYT01073021.1, read as the reverse complement.
TTTTGAGGAACATAATTCCACTCATGACGACCATTTTTCTAAAACTGGCCCATTTTGCATTCAATCTTGGCTCATTTACAGACCCCTTGAAGCTCACCCCCTGCTACATATTAGCTTCTACTAACTGTGTGTCTTCAAGCAAACCATAACTCTTTTGAGCTGTGAATCCTCAACTCGAAAATGACAAAAACCCTACCTATCAGAATTATAGTGGCAATTCAAAGAAATTACATATAAGACAGTAGATGTGAATAATGAATGACAAACAATTGTAGAAGCACTATTTACAATGGTTGAACTAGAGCCCAAAGCTACTGGCCTAGAAGAGTGGTCTCTAAATATTTTTTATTGTATATTTTATCAGTAAGAAATTTTTGAGAGCACCCTCTAATAAAAACTTTCCTTTCTTATAAATTACATGCAAGTGTTACTAAATTTTAAAAATGAAGAAGATGAAATAATACTTTTTAACAGTATCCCCAAAACATTCAGTAATTAAACTAGAAAGGTTTGATTGTGTCATATTAATAACTTCTTGCTCAATGTACACTGAGGAAGAGATTTATCTTAATAGTCTAGTCAAGGCTATGGTTTTTCCAGTGGTCATGTATGGATGTGAGAGTTGGACTGTGAAGAAGGCTGAACGCCAAAGAATTGATGCTTTTGAACTGTGGTGTTGGAGAAGACTCTTGAGAGTCCCTTGGACTGCAAGGAGATCCAACCAGTCCATTCTGAAGGAGATCAGCCCTGGGATTTCTTTGGAAGGAATGATGCTAAAGCTGAAACTCCAGTACTGTGGCCACCTCATGCGAAGAGTTGACTCATTGGAAAAGACTCTGATGCTGGGAGGGATTGGGGGCAGGAGGAGAAGGGGACAACAGAGGATGAGATGGCTGGATGGCATCACTGACTCGATGGACGTGAATCTGAGTGAACTCCGGGAGTTGGTGATGGACAGGGAGGCCTGGCATGCTGTGATACATGGGGTTGCAAAGATTCGGACACGACTGAGCGACTGAACTGAACTGAACTGGAGTGGATATAGATCGATGATAGTTCAAATACTCTTCATAGTAATTTTTAATTTCAAAAAATGATTTCTTGGCAGAGCTAATTAGCTTATCATTGCTCTTAACTTCATGTGGCTGATGAAGACTGTCCTAGAAGAAGTGTCATCATCTCAGCAATTTTTCTGATGCTCAGATGTGCTTGCACTAGTAGAATCAGATACAATCCAGAGTTTCTTTGCAGAACCCTTTAAAAACTACTTGTCCATTTTGTGAAGGCCTAATTAGTTGACATTTGATGGTATTTGCCATATTACCACTTAATGAGGCACCCTTTAACTTCAGTGCTTCCTGCTGCTGTTGCTGCTAAGTCACTTCAGTCGTGTCCGACTCTGTGCGACCCCAGAGACGGCAGCCCACCAGGCTCCCCCATCCCTGGGATTCTCCAGGCAAGAACACTGGAGTGGCTTGCCATTTCCTTCTCCAATGCATGAAAGTGAAAAGTGAAAGTGAAGTTGCTTAGTCGTGTCTGACTCTTTGAGACCCCATGAACTGCAGCCTACCAGGCTCCTCCATCCACAGGATTTTCCAGGCAAGAGTACTCGAGTGGGGTGCCATTGCCTTCTCCATCAGTGCTTCCTAGGACTCTACAACTGAACCTCCAAGTAGGCCCTTCTCAGCCCCTTGGCTATGGAGCTCCCTTATGATTCATCTGCAGATCAAACCAGAAATGACCATCCAACATTTGGGCTGAGTGAAGGCACTAGTGTTAATCTTCAGAGTCAATAATAGGAAAGCATAATTCGTTTCTTGATTTTTAGATTTAAAATGCATGGCTCAAACGGTAAAGCATCTGTCTACAATGCGGGAGACCCGAGTTCGATCCCTGGGTCGGGAAGATCCCCTGGAGAAGGAAATGGCAATCCACACCAGGACTATTGCCTGGAAAATCCCATGGACAGAGGAGCTTGGTAGGCTACAGTCCATGGGGTCACAAAAAGTCAGACACAACTGAGTGACTTCACTTCACTAGAAGTCTTAACTATTTCTTCTCTGCACGCAAATAGGTTGTTCTGTATCTTCCCACACTAGAGACCACTAGACAGTCAGTACATTCCTGTATTCCTCTTCTCCCTTAAGTGTATGTTGACATAAATGAGAGTGTCTACTGAGTAACTGATGCAGCCAGAAGGATTAAATTTGGGGCAGGAGAATAGTGGAGGAAATTGGAGGAGGTGGGAAGGGGGGTTTGTTTCATTTCCGTCTCCTTGGATTGATTAAAAGAATGATGATCAAAACAGAAGAATCTGTTATTCTAGAGGGATTTGATGCCACTCTGTCAAGAGAGGAAGGCCAGAAACTGACCAAAATAATGAGGCCAAGGCATGGAACTTGACCAGCCATTTCTGGCTTTGAAGATGGAGAAGGAAGGGACCAAAGAGTACAGATAGTCTCTAGAAGCTGGAAAAGGCAAATAAATAAATAAATTCCCTAGAGCCTCCAGAATAGAACTCAACTCTGATGACTCCTTGATTTTAGTCCAATGAAACCCATTTAAGACATCTGACTTTCAGAACTGTAAGATAAGACATTTGCGTTGTTTTAAGCTATTTACATCAGTGTTAATTTGTTATAGCAGGAATAGGAAATTAACACAGGGGATGTGTACCCCAGATCTTGTTATTATGGGGTTGAATCTGAAGAAATTAGAAACAAATATAAATTAGTATTATCCTACACATGCTGAATGACTTCCAGAAACTTTCAAATCAGGCAGAATCCCTATAACTTAGGTAGCCTCAGTTCAGTTCAGTTCAGTCGCTCAGTCGTATCTGACTCTTCGCGACCCCAATCCAGCATTTCTCATGATGTACTCTGCATATAACGGGTAGCCTGGAGATGGCTAATTTCAAACCCCTTCTCAGTCCTTCAAACACTGGGCTTCCCATCCCCTCACTCTTCCAGAAGGAAGGCATCTGTTAATAGAAGTGATATTTTCATCAGAGCTAGAGGTGGACTGCAGGGTAAAGGTAGCAGGAGAGGTCACACCCATCAAGACTGACAAATAATAAAGCATGGTGGAGCTTCCAACCCAAGGGACAGATGGTACAGAAAGAGGGTAGGAGGGGACCAAGACTCCAGAGAACAGAGCCAGGGTTCACACGAAGAATACGAGGCCAAAATAAGCAGCTGAGAGTTTGTATGCAGAGGGAGCAATAAGGCCATGGGTCCAGGAGGAGACCCTCGCCTCCTGACCATTCTCTGAATTGGCCACAAGCTACAGGTGGAGTTAAGAACAAAACCTGGGTGAAGCCTGGAAGTCAATGTCTATATCCCCTAGCCAGGACCAGCCATCATGCTTGGGATGCCCATCTGCCCTCTGTGCAGCGGGGAGGCCCTTTGAGACATAGAAAGCAGACAATGCTGCTCATTGGATCATGCTCCACTGTGCTTGCCCCAGCCAAGGTAGACATGTGGGTCTTCTGGGACATCTTCACCAACCTCATAATACCTGTCCCAGATATGTGATGGGCCTGCCACAGCTACTTCACAGTGCCTCTAGTTCGAATTGTACCATGCAGTTCCCTTTATGCAAAGACAGAAATATCAAAGGTCAAGAGCTATCTCCTTCTATTCTGCGCTCCGTCCAGAAATCCTGAGTCTGGAAGAAACTCAGAGAAAAAAGGCAGATATCCGTTCTCCATGCTGAGCGTTGTGGAAGGGAGCAGTCAAGACCAGTCAGTCTTGACTCACTGGTCCAGAACAAGGGAGGGGAGGAACTCTCACAAACCTACTTCCTATCTAAGTCCTGCTGGGCATGATTTGTACAGAAATCCCACCTGGGGGTTGATGGAGTGGAAGGCTGGCCAATCTAATCCCTGGGACCCCCAACCCCAGGACCTTTCTACACTACCATTTCCCTCCTACTGCAATCCCCTCATCCCTAATCATGCCTTAGACAGCCTTCCAGGAACAACAGGCTCCAAAGGACATAAAATCATGGGATTATTTCCTAGGGCTACCATAACAAAGTACCACAGACTACGTGGATTAAAACAACAGAAATTCATTCCCTCACAGTTCTGGAGGCCAGGAGCCCAAAATCAAAGTGTCATCTGGGGCAGGCTCCCTGGAAAGGCTGCTTTCCTTTCTCTGGAAAGATTCTCCTTGGCCTTTGCAGCTTCTAGTGGCCTGGGTACCCCATGACCTACGGCAGTGCAGCAGTCTTGCCCTTCACGTGCCTGTGTGTGTCTAGGTCCAAAACTCTTTCCTCTTAGGACACCAGTCATATCGGATTAAGGACCCACTCTGTTCCACTACGACCTCATCTTAATCCAGCTAACTACCCCTGCAATGACCTGATGTCCAAACAGTGTCAGTTCTGCAGTATAGTGGGGTTAGGTCTTCAACACACCTTTTTAATGGGAGACATACCACAATTCAGCCCCAGACAGTCATCCCTGACTATTCTGCTGAAATCCTTTTTATTTTTCCTGATTTTACATTCTTCATAATGTACAACACACTCCCATCTGTATCATCTCTAATTTCTCGATTCTCATCCATGAGGTGGGGATGGGGAGTGTAGGAACCAGAATTTCCAGGAGAGACACTGTAGTTTTGAAATATAAATAGACAACTGTCTGATAGCTGTTTCAGGGCCAGGTTTTTCTCAACTGTGGGTGCACTTTAGAGTCATCTGGGGGAACTTTAAAATGCAAACAGTATGCATGTTATTACAAATGAATAGATTTGTAAAATTAATTATATATTAATATAAATGCTGAGCTTGACTCCAGACTGATTACACTGGAGTCTCTGGTGGTGGTGCCCAGGCACTGGTATTTTTCAAAGCTCCCAGGGGATTCTAAGCTGTATTTAGGACTAAGGATCTCTGTGCTGGGTGAGACTTGCTGCTTAGGGAATGGCTCCAGCCCTGCAGTTGTTGACGACTCACATTCCTCTCTATTGGTACCCCTGGAGTGTAGGGAGGGTACTGAAGGAAACAGTTTACACGGGCCTTGCTATCTTGAGTGCAAAACATTCTGCTTAAGTTTGGTGTCATTCGTGTGCCCCACCCCCAAAGGTGAAAGGATGGACTGATGACAGAGCAGGAACAGAACCAAGTGTCTGAATCCCAGTTTGAAGTGCCAGCTTCAGCTCTGCTAGAGTTCCGCCAGGGTGGGACTCTCTTGTGGCAATTTGAGTGTGGTGCCCACCCTTCCAAAGGAGTTCTGATTGGAATGGAACCAGTGTGGGGGCAGTGTTCTGACTTTCAAGCCTCATGTTAATCATGAAAGACTGTCTTACTGTTTGACCTACTGAACTTATGCCCCAACTAAGGTCATTTTCCACCTGCGCATTCTCAAGCCATGGCTCTCTCAGTCTATTCAGCTCACCAGAGTTTCCAGGTTTACTTATTTGTTAGAGAATCCCATTGTTCTTGGTGACAGAGGTCTTTGGGGGATTCCAAGTCTGGAATTCAGCATACCAGCTACCCTTCAGTGAATGTGATCAATAGGCTAATGTCCTCCAACTCGTTACACTCATTACAAACATTCAGCAGACAGGATGGTCAGCAGAGAGCCCTACCCAAGGCCTCCAGGACTTCCCACCATGGTGACACTGACTGCATCACCCAATGCTCCTCAATATATACATTGTGACCCATCACCACCACCATCCTCCAGCCTGCGTTTCTCCATCTTGGCCACAAAAACATCACAACAGATTTTAACCTAAGGGCAATATTACAAATATATTCTGTCTGAAACAGCCCCTATTTTGCATTTGTCTTGCAGTAATACCAAACCACAACATTAGCTGGACATGGCTCATTTTTAGTGAACCCAGCCAATTCATAATGATCACAGATTTCTCTTCACAGGATTCTCTCTCACAGAATTCATAGGCTATTCAAAGAAAAAAGAAGAACCTTAGTAATTAGCCCAGCATAAAATCAAGCTCACCAGGTAGTCGTCTGCAGGTCCTGCTTTCTTTACCTTTTTGAAGAACTGAAGCACATTCTCCCTTTCCACTCTTCCAGCACTGTTCCGGTCCTCCAGAATTCTTCCAAGATCACTGTCAGTAGGTGGGCAGCCTCATGTGCTCGGTCCCTGGGGTATCACTCCTACGAGCTGAGAAACCTGAACTCGTCTGGAGCAACAAAGTACTCTCCTTACAATCCCTTCACATGGCTTGGGTTTCAGTCTCCAATTGCCAATGCTTTTAGCCTTTCCAGTCTGGACTGGAAAAAAAATCATTCCCAGTCTTGACAGAGCTCTCACTATTGTCCCTTTACCTAGGGACATGAAATTACTAGAACATGGGGGAAGGTTGTACCTACCAAGAGGGTTAAAGGGACCTGCGGAGGGAGGCAGCCAAGCCCCCATGACACAACTCAGCCACCAAGTACAAAGCTGCCACAAGATGAAACTGAGAGGAAGGGAAAGCCCTGCGGCCTCAGTTCTCAGAGGCTGACAGTATCACCACTCATTGTAGACATAATGAGAGAGGGGACCAAGGCCAGCTCTGCTCCCAAGGGCCAGTCCTGACATCACATTCATGGTATATATGGGGATGGGGTGGGAGTGGGGGGGTCCACATCTCTTAGAAGTGTGGCTGTCAACAAAGGAATTGTGATAATGGATACTCACGGCAGAGTCCCTCAGGCAGAGGCAGTAGAAGTATTGATAGTAAGGATTTATTGAGAAACCAGTCTTCATTCTCAATTTCCCATATAGTCATCAATAAATCAATTAGCTAAACTTTCAAATGATTGATCTCATAGGTAGCCCTTTTGAAGAGAAGGTTTCAACTCCTGAGCTACAAGGGAAAGCAAATTTCTCACAGTATAAATACTCTTTTGAGGTTTTGTTCTTTGATAGCATCCAGCAAAAATCGAATGCTTTCTATATACTGTCCTGAGCAATTTACATTCATTAACTGCTCACAACAACTCTATGAGGCTAATATAGCCTCAGTCGTACCTCCATTTTACAGAGGAAGAAATTGAGGAGCAGAGACAAGTGGCTTGGTCAAATCCGTACACTTTGAAAGTAGTAGAGCTGGTATTTGAACTCATGCAAGCTGACTACAGAACACTGGGGTAAATGAATTGTAAAAACAGCCCAATTTTCCACCCGTCCCTGTATCTCTATAGGGAAGCCTATCACAATGTGAGGAGAGTCCTGGCCAGCCTGCTAGATGATGAGAAAACACACGCAGCAGAGCCAAGTCATCCTAGACAAGGCCATCCTAGACCAGCCAGCCCCCGACCACAGGAAGGAAGCATGAGGAAGCCCAGCCAGCAGCCACTCAAGAACCCAGACTTATGAGAACTAATAAGTGATTGTGCAATTAAGTTTGGGGGTGGTTTGTACCCTACCAGCAGATAACTGACACAAACATCAATGCTTGACCACTACTCTATATTTTCTTTCTTAAGACCCTGGCTTCACCTGATTTCAGGACTTTTCCAGAAACGACAGCTGCAGCTGTAATGAGCCTTCATTTTGCCACCTTATCACTGTTCATCCTTGTGCTGTCCCTGCCCTACTACTATGCCAACCCGTAAGGACAGTCTATCCAACTATTCTTCACCTTTACTCCTGTTTCCTCTCTCCCTGGAATCAAGAGGAAATGAGGGTGCCATAAACCCTTCAGTACTATTTCAAGTTCTGTTGCCTTGCCTACCCTCTTTGCCCATCTCTCCACCATTTAGAAGCAAGTGGGAATTAGCCAAAGTGACTGGGGCGGAAATAATGAGATCAGAGTCAGGAGGGAGAGAGCTTGGATAGGGTTCGAAGCCAACACCTCTCATTCTCCAGCCTTTCCCTCCTTGGATGGGGACCAGCACTCCCTGGAGGCATGCTCTTGCTTTGCCACCTGATCTCCAGATGAAACCCTGCAAAGATGAAATTTCCCTGCCTGCCAGGAGTCAGGAGGGGCAGCAAGCTGCACCTCCACAGGAACTAACAGCCCCAACTGCTCAACTCAAAATAAGAGTTTGGAAACATGTTCCACAAAGTGGAAGCCTTCTGGGGCTGCTGCTTCCAGCCTTCTGCCAGCTGCTTCCAGCTACTCTGTTCTCAAGGTAATGGAGAGGATACAGGAAGGAGGGCATCCCCAAGATATCCTGAGAGGTAGGGGCCACAATCCACTAAAATGGGACTAGAAATCTCCCAACAAAGAAAAAGAGGCATAAAAGACTATTGTTTTTCTGTTGGAGTATTTTTTAACTTATTTTTGCTCTTAGGCACTCAATAAATGCTAAATGATGCTAATTCTTCTAGCTCTTTTTGCTTTATGAGTGAAGCCTGGATTGTGAGGGTTCGTTGATCAGAGGGCCAATAGCTAAGTGACCTGGGTTGATGAAGAGAAACCAAAGTTCCCCTGGGGTAAACCCAGCCTTACTGTGCCATTAAACACCCACCCCCCTAACTCATTACATTCCAACAATAGTTTAGTTTTAATTTCTTTTCCTTATATTTCACAGCCCTAAGGGAAAATGTCCTGTGACAATTCTATAATACTGAGACAATTACTGGTGACTCAGGACTCCCTGCTGCCTCTGCAGCATCTCACAGCTGAGGAGCTGGGTTGCCACCCATGTGGGAACAATTTGGTCTGTGAATTAGGAAAATCAGAATAAAAGGAATCTTTACCTTTTAAAAACGATGGAAATTTGATGAAATTAGACGAAAGTTCAGCCCAAGGAATGTATTTCAGCACAGGAGTCAACTGTAGGCGTTGAGACCCTGAGGAAATCTGTCACATAGACTCCTGCTTTCTCAGCCCCTTCTCTTTATCTTTTTTTTTTGCTGTTTGACTTCTGCCCATTTTACCTCTGCCAGTGAATGGAGCAGTGAATGGAATGTAAAACCACGTTCTCCTCAGGCAAAAAAAAAAAAAAATCCTATCTTATTCATCTTGCACTTCAAGCACTCATCCCAAGCCTGACTTAGCAAGAACCAAGTTGGGTTGGAATGCATGGTCCATCCCTAATTTCCAGCAGACTGTGTTCCAAAGCACTCTTGTGAATGGATAGTTTAGAGCATGCAAAGCATTTTTTCCCATAAGCATGAAGTTTAAGACACAGGCTGTCCTCGGACTCAATTATAAAACTCAAACTGGCCACGAGTCTAATAACACTCCAAGGGTGAGAACTTCAGTTGTTTTATTGCCTCCTCCCAAATAACCACTTAAAAGTTTCCATGAGAAAATGCATTCCAAAGCAGGGTGCCAGGAACAGATTTCTGTTTCCTCCACAACCAAAGTGAGGCTTTCCTACTGAAAAAACAAGAGGTCAATGAAGGGGAGGAGATGCTACCGGAAGCAGCCCCGATGGTCACGGCAGGCACAGGCTTTACAAGGAGCACGGAATGGGGTGGGAACGGCTGGGCACCAACAATGACAACCTGAAATGCTGCTCCGCTTTTATGTAATACATGTTCTTCAATTCTTCAATTCAAACACTGGCCTTACGTGTTCTAACTCAGGAACTAAAAGGCAGTTGCCTGAAGGAGAGTTTGGAGAGGGGAGGGGTTTCTGATTTGGGAGGCATTCATCACTGGACCAAGGATGCCTGTGCTCCCCTGTGATGGCACTTGATTTCTGTTCTCCAGACTGATGCTAATAAAATTCTAACTCTCAGGTTTCCTCTGTCAGTTTGAAACGGGAGCATGGAGAAGGAAGGTAGACTGTAAGCTTCTTAAAGACTGTGATATCATTTTCATTTATGTTTTCCAGTGTAAAATTTTATTCAAGTCAAATATATGTAATCCAGGAACGGTCTCTCAGAAAGCTCCGGGAAGAGTTCCCTCTTATTCATTCCTTTATACTCCAGCCCCCTCAGTGCTGAAATCACAGTCCATTAATAAATAAATGCAACTTAAGAAAGAGCTTTAACTTTTCAAAGCAGTTGCAAAACGGGAGGTCTTTGGAGTCAAACTTTACAGATTCAAATCATTTTCCCTCCACTGGTGCGCGGGAGCAGGGCTTTCTCCCTGGAATTCCAGTTTTCTCCTCTCGAATAAAGGGGTGATAGCATCTACCTCAAGGATCACTGTGGGAAATGAACACATTTGCTTTTGTGAATTGCATAGCACTGTGCCTGCCACATTGATGGCACTCAATAAATATAAGCTAGGGCTTTCCAGGTGGCTCAGTGGTAAAAAAAAAAAAAAATTCTGCCTGGCAATGCAGAAGCCACAGAAGCTGTGGGTTTGATCCCTAAATCAGGAAGATCCCCTGGAGGAGGAAATGGCTACCCACTCCAGCATTCTTGCCAGGATAATCCCATGGCCAGAGAAGCCTGGTGGGCTGCAGACCATGGGGTCACAAAGAGTTGGACATGAATAAATGATGCACGCATGTGAATAAAATTTAGACAAGGATCTTGAGATGAAATCACCCTAAATTAGGATGAGGCCTAAATTCAATGAGTGTCCTCGCCAGTCAGACAGAAAAGAAAAATACACAGAGAGTCAGTGAAGAAAGCCATGTGAAAATGGAGGCAGAGATTGCAGTGACGCTGTCGCACGCTAAGGAACCCCAGGAGCCGCAGACTCTGGAAGTGGCAGAAAGGATTCTCCTCTAGGGCCTGCAGAGGGAACAGGGCTCTGCTGACATCCTGATTTGGACATCTGGCTTCTAGAACTGGGAGAGAATACATTTCTCTCATGTTAAGACACCAGGTTTGCGGTAATTTGTTGTGGCAGCCCTCAGACACTAATATAGCTGGGGACAGTTTGGAACAATCTAAATTTGGTGAGGAAAACAAACCTGAATGTAAATTGGAATTATCATGAGTTCTTCTCCCAAATTGTGTACTAAAGGATAACTCCTCTTCAGGAAGGAAAAGTCACTGGCTTCAGGGACTGGAATGTTCAAGCCATTCTGTCCCATTCACTCTCAGACAAGCACATTTCTGCTGGGAATCTTAAAAGCACTCTGCATTTTCCCACAAGAATGCAATGGAAGCTCTCAATGTGCAGTAAGTCTCCGCACAGATTCAGCTGCTGCTGCTGCTAAGTCGCTTCAGTCGTGTCCGACTCTGTACGACACCATAGATGGCAGCCCACCAGGCTCCCCTGTCCCTGGGATTCTCTAGGCAAGAATACTGGACTGGCTTGCCATTTCCTTCTCCAATGCATGAAAGTGAAAAGTGAAAGTGAAGTTGCCCAGTCGTGTCCAACTCTTAGCGACCGCATGGACTGCAGCCTACCAGGCTCCTCCGTCCATGGGATTTTCCAGGCAAGAGTACTGGACTGGATTGCCATTGCCTTCTCCGAGATTCGGCTGCTATCTGGCTCCAGTAAACTGGCCAGTGACAGGGCTCTTAGTCCTTATCCAGTAAACAGACTCACCCTGGTCCCTATTGCCTCCCTGACCCCATCTGTGGAGGTCAAAGAGGTCATTAGCCGAAGACTCCAAGCTAAGGAAAGATACCTGGTTGCCAAGAAAGGTACGTGATTGTATATTTCTCCTAACTCCATGGGTTCTTGCAAATACATCTATGAAGTAGAGCTCCTTTTAAGTGAAGAATCTATCCAGGTCATCTGCAAGATCCTTCTAAACCTTTGGAATTCTACAGGAGTCCTCAGGAAAGAATCGTGACAGAGAGGTTGTCAAACCCACTGATGCCTAGAGAAACAGTTTTCCTTCTTTTCCTCTCCTCTAACTCCTGGGAAAAAATAGCAGCAGACAGCAGAGGCTGTCAGAGAGGGGTGACTTTTTTGGAGCAAAGGCATTAGACAAGATGACACATGCTGACAAGTTCAGCAAACAGTGGCTGCTCTGCCAATCAGCAGATAATTTCTGTGTGTTTGCAGTGAAGGAAAGATTGCGAGTCATGTCGTGATCAGAGACAGGTCACGAATACCCCACGTGTCATCTTCTAAAGTGAAGGTCAAAAGAAAAGGAGAGGCGAGTGGAGGCAGAGAGCAGAAAGCAGGAGGCCCCTGCTCAGGCAAATCAAGCACAGCTAGGCAGATCTCGCCTGTTTTCTGAGAAAGCCCAGGAACCCCAGTAATCACCTGTTCCGCTGACATCTGAGGCTCCCTCTTCACATGTAACCAGCACTGTGTTAAGTTTCAAGTCCTTTATCACTCACCAAAGTCACTCCTTCCCTGACTCGGGCAGGTTTTCTTTTCTTCCCTTACTTGGTAATTTACTCCATTTATTTCCAATCGGAGAAAGGTGTAGGCAAAAAGCAGGTAAGAAAGGCCACGCACAGTACTCTGGCCCCCAAGAGCACTCTGCAATGGACTTCATTGTTTAATTGAAGAGAAGAGAGCTCCAGAACACTGACAACACTCATAGCCAAGGAGGAGGGAAAACCTTCTGAAACCAAATAGATTCCAAGGATTTTTGTCATTACTTGCCATTAGTTTTAGGAAAGGAAATGCTGAGATAGAATGAGAGAGAGCCCCATGAAACACACAGGTAGATAACCTGAGTGCCTATCTAAAATGTGTAAATATTAAATTTCTCCATCAAAGAAGTTTTCTGAGGAAAGGATACTGTTTTTACCACCGAAGGTTAAGAAGATAAACACATGTGCATACACACATACACACACAAACACACTTGGCAATCTACAACCCTTCTAAGAAAATTGTGTAATTCCAATTAACAAGATACTTTTTAAGTAAAAAATTTGGTGAGTATAAAAAGCTATGCAATAATTATAAACATGCTACATTAAAAAAAAATAAAACCTCCATCCTTCCTGTCCAAAAATGTCAAGCTGGCCATTAAGGTTGTGATAAAGGCAAGTGTCGAGCACATGTAATCACACAGAAGGCCAGCTAACCAACTAGTGTTGACATTCCCTAGTTCAATCTGATTCATCACTTGCACAGGAACCAAGAGATGGTGAAAGGGCCAGTGGTTACACCGGGAGGAGAGAAAGCTTCAATCTACTTTGGGATAAGGATCCGTGTCACTCCTAAGATCCCTTTTTAGCTATTCACCTGTTCCTGAAGTTTGCCCTGTCCTGAGGCAAGCAGTGGGAGGCTTGGTTATTTGTGTTTCAGATCTGGAAACTTCTCCCAAGACAGAAGAGGGGAGGGGAGTGAGAGTATAAAAGTTATTAGAGAGCGGAGGTTTGGCTGGGCACAGAAGCAAACTAAGGGGAGTCACTGGAGATAAAGGGTCTGTTAGACACATACACATTCACGTGTGTGTGTACCCATGCACACGCACACACACTTTCAAAGCTGCCTCATATTTATCACCCTATGAAATTTTTGAACATTTGGTCTGTATACAAATGCACATCAAAAAAAGAAACATACTCAAGTGGATCATAGCCTATTAAAAGTACATATGTCTTGCTAATCAGAGAAGCGAAAGTGTTAGTTGCTCAGTTCTATCTGACTCTGCAGCCCCATGGACTGTAGCCCACCAGGCTCCTCTGTCCATAGGATTCTCCACGCAAGAATACTGGAGTGGGTTGCCATTTCCTTCTCCACGCTAATCAGAAACCACACCTTAATTCTGGTAATTGAGAAATTATGTGGCTACAGTAAATAAAGAGTAAGCCATGTGTAAAAAATCAAAACACACGTATAAATTATTCCAGATACCATCTATCATTTTCTGACATATTACTTTACACAATACTGTTTTGGGGTCCTGCATTCTTACATTATTTTGAACATTCATCAGACCATTCATTTAAAAAGCCAGGAGCTTTGTCTTAATCATCTGGACTTGTTTTTATACTTTGGAAAAGTAAAAAAAAAAAACCAACTCTGACTTGGTTGGGAATCATTTTGGAAATAATGGTGGGTGGTTGTTCACATCTGGACTAGGTATAAAACGATAACATTACGGTGATGAATGCCACAGAGCCTCATCTGCATATAAATAGGCCTAATCAGAAATGCAAATTGCAATCAGGAGAAATTTTTAAAGGCTGTGATAGCTGTATGATTGTGCAGATAAGGAAAGGTTAACACTTGTATTGTTAAAGCAGTTAAATGGCTCCCAGCCGGCCAGAGCTTTCCTTTGCAAGAGAAATATGAAAGGGACAAAGCTTTCAAGCCGCAACATGCCTGCATGGAGCTCCCAGATAGCTTCATTTTCTGTAACTAGTGCCTCGCCCGCCAAACATCAGCTGTATTCTAATGAAAGACAACCAACAAACCTCTTGTACAAAACCCTAATGAATACAGACAATAAAAAATATATTGGCATTTAAATACCCTTCAAACAGACCTCTTTCAGCACCGTTTCCCACTGAGACAGAAATAAAGAGTTAGAGAGAAAATCATGACTGATTTAACATTTTTCTAAAATTTTTTAGTGCTGGTACACATTTTTTTTTTCATCCCTAAATTTTTCAGCATACTGGAGAAAGAGTCAAACTGAAAAAAAAAAAAAAAAAAAAAAACACCAGATATGATTATATCATTT
>SJYT01073021.1:59600-69671 GCA_006410635.1 Cephalophus harveyi | reverse complement strand
AAAAAAGAAAAAAGAAAAAAAAACAAAAAAAAAAAAAAAAAAAAAAGACCAGATATGATTATATCATTTAAAAAGAAAACACTAGTATTTAGATAGAGTACTTAAGCCAAAGCTGCATTTTTAGTCTTTCCAGGCAGAGCCTAAAAATCAACATCTCAGAAAAATTGGAGTACTGAAAATATGCGATTGTTACAACATAGTCCTGTTAGTGTTGGAATATGTTGTCTTTCAGGAAACCCTCTATTCCCCCGTCCCCCGTGCCGACCAGATGTGTATAAGAGACAGCATACACACCGACTATTTTTTATCCTAACGAGCCTCGTTCACAAAGCACTAATGAGACAAGAGCGCCATCTCGTGTCCTACCTTGGAATCTTAAAGAGCGTTTTCACAGGATGCATGTCGAAGAGGGGAGGATCTCCGTCCCCCAGTTCAATAGCTGTGATCCCCAAGGACCAGACGTCACAGCGAGCGTCATAGGAAGAGTCGTACTGCTGCTCACAAGCAATGACCTACCGGACAAAAGCAGGACGCAACACATCAACCCCACTGACGCCTCAGACGCCCCAGAAGGCGGTGGGCCAGTCTCAGCCCCCTTCTCAGTTTCCTGGCTATACTGATACTGAACTTCAGTGATAACAAAGGTCCGTTTTCTAGGCCTTATTTGTGTGATTGATTTATCATCGGATATATTCATTCATTTTTAAAATGTGTGAATTCAGTTCAATAAACGTGCACTGAACCCTGTCAATACCAAGGACAGTGCCGGGGGAGGCACAAGGGTGAACACCTCCCCACACCCACCCTGACACCCTTTAGGCGTCAGGCTTTGTCTACAGCCTTCACCTCGTTACCAGCTGCTGACTCAACAGTGAGGAACCGCTGTGCTCGAAGATGCCTGTCTCTTGTGCCTCCTGTGCAAAGTCCCTAGGAGTGTGGCACCGGAGCAGAGAGCTTTCGGAAGACTGATGTGGTCCACTTAAAATAGAAACCACTCCCTCGCATTCTCTTTTTCCAAGGAAATCTGCCCCCCTCCTCAAACCCCAACTGGTTTATGTTTCCGCCCAGCTGCTGCTTCAGGGATTAGCCCAACTGGGTACTGGAGAAGGGGAACCAGAAAATGCCCTTGGGCTCGTCATTGGTTTGAAGAGCTTGGCACCTTGTGGGAAAGTATTTTTCTATCAGGTTTTTGAGTTAACAGGGAAAGATCTACACTTAGACTCTGGTGGGTATCACAATGGGCCTGGGAGAAGGCAGGGGTGGGCCGGAGCATGTGCCGGGACCACAAGCTCCTGTTTGACCTGAAATCTGCCTCCTTGACCTAGGATAAGGCATGATTATGAGAAGAGGGGAGACTTTTACAGTTTGAAGCTGTGTTGCTCCAAACAGCCTATGAGGTGGACACACAGCATCACTGGCCAAAGGGAGGGGCCTCCCTGCCCTCGTAGCCACCAGCAGGCCTCTGAGTAAGATGCACCAGCTGGTGGGGAGGAGAAGACTACCAGAGCCGGCTTACACATTAGCAGGAGCATTCTGGCTGCTGTGCTGAGGGTCCATTCATAAGACACACGAGTAGAAGAGGCAGAACCAGTGAAAGATGCTACTGCAGGAATCCAAACTAGAGACAGTGAGAAATAATCAGATTTTGATAATATAATTGTGAAGGAAGAGTCAATTGGATTTGCTGAATGGGGCTTATAAGAAAGAGGAGTCCAGCATTTTTAACCTGGGCAATTCTGGAATGGAACTGGTGTCTAATGAGACGGGGAAGACAGTGGTAGAAGCAGGCTTGGGTTGAACACCATGTGCTCCTCTGGGGACATTCTAAGTCTGAGATTACTGTAAGACTTCCAAGTGGAGAATTTAATTTTAGCTAGGTAAGACTCGGACTTCTGACCTAGAGAATAAACATGTCTTGTTTAAAGCCACCTGTAATAATATTATGTCAGTGACAGAAACCTAATCCACCTTTTCTCTGCCAGACCCAGCTCACTGGTCCCACAATGCCTGGTGAACATGCCCACCTTACCCGACACCTGGTCTCCAGCTTTTATAATTGTCCTCTACCCTTTTCCTCTGGTTTCTGAACTAAAGAGCCCTTTTCCATGTACCTGCATCCTTGGCCTGGGATGGATCCCAGCCCCATGCACTGAACAGACTCGTCTGCCACAGAAGGATACATTTAACACATTGAAAGGATACTTTTAACACATTATTTTCAAATGTGCATTCAAACTCAAGTTCAAATAATTCCAGTTTTGGAAGCAAAGGCCGTTCCATTGTCCCCCAAGATCTCACTTTCATCACCTCAATCAGGTGAGAAACTACATTATTTTAAAAGATCTCCAGAGAAGGCTATTTAACACCTTCCCTTTCAGAAATGACATTTCCAAATGTGTGAGACAAACATAATTTTAGACCTATCAATCAGCAAGTAGTTCACCATCCTTATACATTCCTGTGAAGAAAAGAGAAATAAGACTGTATCCTTCTCCAACAAGAGGTATGGCCAAGAGAAATTTAAAGTGAACCTGTAAAAAATTAAATAATAATCTATGACACATAAATGTTCTAAGCCAGTACATACTAGCATGTCTAATAAAGGATGCAGGCTTCAAAAGCTTGGGATATTAGAGGGAGACCAATTCAGGCCAACCAAGATAATGAAAAGTAGCTGGTGCCCCTAGTCTGCAACTTCCAGGAAGAAATTCTAGTTGACTTCTAGCCGTCTCAAATGGGATACAGAAGGCAATTCCAAGAACCTGTCTAAAGGTGGGAATGGAGATATCCTATCGTTTCTCAAGTGCTGCTACAAAATATTCAAAACGTGTATCTGGTTTTCACTTCTCTTCACAGACAGACACATACGATCTTCAGCCCAGTTTGATTAATAGAAGAGCATCCTTTGGTCAAATTCTCTTCCCTAAACTCAGCTAGCAATGTGACAAAGGAATTTAACGTTAGCTTTCTAAAGAAGTCTATAGAAAATTTCTGTAGTAAAATAACTCACAAATAATTATTAGGTACTGATGAGCCGGCATGGTCCTAGGTAGGCACACGATCACTCTGTGAGACAGGTACTATTGCTACCTGTAGTAGGCATGGAAATTGAGATATAGCACAGTTAAATAGCTTCCCCAGAGCCCACAGCTAGTCATGGTCAGGGACAGAATTTGATCCCAGGCAAAGGAGAGACATCTAAACATCATAATATGATAAGTACTCTAAATAATAAAGGTTATCAAGGAACCTGAATTATCAGCATCTGTACTCATATGTTGACCAAACCAACCACATTTTTGAGATTTGTTTCACCTAAAGTCCATGTCTTCAGAGAGAGTCTCTCTTTTCCTTTCTCTTTACTGAGTTCTGTGTGATGGGATTCAAAGAAGAGGTTACATCATTGACGGCAGGTCAACACATCCTGGAACTGCATTCCTATCAATCCAACATCAAAGTCTGCAACTGTTTCTTTAGGAGAAAAAGCAATTTCATTCTCCTTAGCTCAGCATTCTCCTTGTCTCTAGGTAAAACAAAATTGAGTTAAGAATGCTTAGTCAATTGGTCTTGCCCCCAGGAGAACATGACCTCTCATGAGCTCTCTGGATCGCTTGCTACGATGCTCCACAAAGAAAAGGTGAATGGCAGTGGCAATTAAGTGCACTGCCCTGGGACCAGGTTTCCCAGGTTCTGTAAGTCATGTTAAAGGGGTGAAGACAGGGGAGTTTGAAATGGCACTGCCACAGGCCCATGACCCCCAACGCCTCATCCTCTTCCATCCTTCCACCTCAGCTCTGCTGCCCCCAGGAGGAGACATACTTGAGGCAAGTGTATACTCTCCCTTATGCCAAGCCTTTGCTTCACTCACAGGAGTATAAATGATGTTGGTGGCAGTGGAATGAGGAATATAGAACAGGTGAGAGAGAGAGAGAGTTCAAGGGAAGACCTGCAGGACTTGGGAGGCTAGGGAAAGGGGCACGCCAAGGAAGACTAACATTAAGACCTGGGTGACCAGGAGAACGATGGTACCCTTCACAAAACAGGGAAGTCAGGAAGAAGACATCAGTTTGGTAGGCAGTATAGCACTGGAAAAGGCTCTGATGCTGGGAGGGATTGGGGGCAGGAGGAGAAGGGGACGACAGAGGATGAGATGGCTGGATGGCATCACTGACTCGATGGATGTGAGTCTGAGTGAACTCCAGGAGTTGTTGATGGACAGGGAGGCCTGGCGTGCTGCGATTCATGGGGTCGCAAAGAGTTGGACATGACTGAGCAACTGAACTGAACTGAACTGATAGCAAGTTCAAATTGAGTCTAAGTTCTATGCCTGACTAGGTACAGAAAAGTCATGTGTGCTCTTGGAAACTTTTTTCCCATATGTAGATTCAATAAGAAAAGCAAAATTCCATCAGGATTAGAAACAGAATATACTAAAGGGTAACAATGAAACACTGATGTGCTTTTAGTGACTACAAGGAATTTTATGTTACAGTAAATATACGTTACATTTCACAGCTCTATAGACTAATCTTCCTATTGTTGGTTGCAACACAACTAGTCAAAGTTTGTAGTTTGAATACACAATTATAAGTACCAGAAGCAGGTGCAAGTTTGTATATCATGAACTTTAACAAACTGGGATATTTCTCTTAATCTAGTATTGTGAATAGAAAAACTGCTAATGAATGTAAATTCTACTAAGTAAGAATTCTCTGTAGTTGCTTTTAGAGTCTCACAAGCATGTTCACATGAAGAAGATATGTCTTCGGGAATGTTTCACATGATGTGTATGTAAGTGCATCTGGCAAAAGCTAAGAGCATAGAATTAACTGAATTAAAGAGAGTTCTACAGCAATATTTGCTAATGACCTATAGGCTCCAAGATTAAAATGCTGATTCACTGAGTCTCAGTGAGTTTCAGGATGTATAAATTCCTACAAACTTCTGCATAGTTACCTTTAACAACCTTCCACTCTTCCGCATGATATCAGTGAGTGTTTATACTGGTTCTGAGTTTTAATGAGTAGTTTTATCCACTTAGTGTTAATCTATTATTAGCCTCATCACTTCTTCTAGGTTTTAAAGGGGCCAGTCTTACGATCTCATCAAAGTGACCCCTAAAGTAAACAGAAGTAACACAGGGTGAGGACTATGTCTTATCTTTCTTCCTTCCCCAACCATATCAATTTGTGGCACTCATCAGAGAAGCTATGCTGAAAAACTTTTGGATTAGAATCAGAAAGCCTGAACCCCATTATTCACTAGCTGGGTCCCTCTGATCAAGTCCCCTGAAAATTTTGAGCTGAGAGTTCTTTAGTTATAGTGATCTCACTTTCTAGATCTATAAAATGGCAAGGTAGAGATGAATAATCTCTAGTATCCCTTCCAGCTCTCATATACTGACTTCATGATTTCAAAATAAGTGGTTTTGGGGTATCTCAAAATGAGAGGCTAACTTCGCTATGCAAATTACTTAGCAAACAGTAGATTACTCTGGGGTATGAACCGGATGACTAGAATTTTGAGTGGATTGTATTGCCAATATTTGGTAGAAGGTGTTAAGCTCTATGAAAAGATGCTGGTTGCTGTGATAATGCCTCCGTTAAGGAAGATAAACTTCAGCAACACAGCAGTTGTTTGGATGCTGGTTAATGGAGCATGTCCACGTTCCTACCTTGAAATGCAACCTTATGACTTTTCTGATACACTTAGACTATATTGATGCTTATTTTAGGAAGAGGAAAGACACTAATGCTCAGATTTCTGGCAATATCTATGCACTAACAGTCTCAGTGCTCAATACCAATACCTATTCTACCCAGAGATGGGCTAGAGCTTTTGAAATGTTGGTCATTACTGCCTGGGCTACCCCAAAACTTCTTTCTGGAGGGAGCTGAGGACAAGAACAATGTTTTCACTACAATTTAGTTCTACTGGTCTTTGAAGTCAGTTTTCTTTGTTTGGGGAGTTCTAGCTAGACTTCTTTAAGCTAACAAGTTCCAACAAGACTCTAAATCCACCCCAGTCACTCCCTCCTCCCCTCTCTTAAAGGAGTTTATAGGGTGAAACTGTAGCTACAGTTTGATAACACAACCACTTTGACACATATCATTTCCTTATCCATCCTTGGGCATGGTCCACTGAGTTCTGTTGAGGAGGCTGGCCCTTTCTTTAGCCATGAGCTGGAGAAAACTAACTGTGAAAAGCTCTGGGACTGTGAAAAGACTCGGTCCTCTAGCAGTTGCAAAAAGGTCCCAGACCCAGGCACCTTCATTTTGGTTTTGCGACCTACTCACTGAATAACTTTAGCAAATTATTTAATCTCCTTGTATCTCTTCTTCCTGTGTAAACCAAGCAACCCCTTCCCCCTGGGTGTTGTCTGAAGCACTGCTTAGGGAAATGCTGATTACCAAGCTTTTTCTATGGTACCAGAATGTTAATAGTGGATATCTCTGGGTCATAGATGCATGGGTAATATATATTTTATTGGTTTACTTCTATAAGACTGTCTACATTTTCTAAAATGTCTAAAGGGAACACAAATTATTTCTATAACAAAAAAAGAACAAATTTTGTCTGTTTTTCTGTCTTGAAAATGTAAATAAGTATTGGAAAATTTGCCTCGAGAAAGAGTTCTGTTCTCAACCATACCCCTTTCCATTGTAAGCACAAGACTAGGCATAGTACTTTCACACTCTCAGGGCACCACAGTCCCATGGAATGCCCATGATTAGTTTCATTTCAACCTAGACCAAGAGTAGGGCTTACTGGTAAAGTTCCCAAAACAGGGGTGAGACCTACCCTCTATCTTTGCAGAAAGACTTGAGCTATAATAACCTGAGAGAACAGTCTCTCCTCATCTCAAAGTCTTCTTTATCTGGGAAGAGTATCTGTATTAGACTGGATATAAGGGGAATAAAAAGTAGTCAACATATGAACTCCTGCATTCAGAAAACCTAGATTTCTCCAAACTATTTAACTTAAACCATTTATCAAATGACAAATCAAAGAACTGCTGGGCTGAACTCTCTTTCAATAATGTGATTTTTAACCAATATTTTCAAGCAAATAATATTACAGTAGCACCATCTGCCATAAGGAAAAATATGTTTTGCTCTTTTAAAAAATGATTTACAAAACTTAAAAGACAATAGCTATTATTCAGACTATTTTATTTTTCCACTAATTTTTTAAATGTCATTAAAAATGCAATTAGGTTTGCTTTATATGTTCTGATTTCTCATCTTACTAGAATTGATGGTGTGATCCAAAATTATAACCAAAGGTCAAGATTAAAATTTCAGTCAAGTACACAGGCAAAATGCCGTTATCTCAAGAGCTAAATTCAGCTTAAAAAGAGGCAAAGCAAATAGACCTAAAGCTATTAATCCTTGGCTGACCTTGAGCCCAAAAATACAGTCAACAGACTGGCAAATAAGATGGGCTGAGAAGTAGGAAGGCAAATAGGATTCTTAATTTTGCTTACATAATTCACACAGCATAATTAATAAATGTTACTGATCATAAAGATTTCTAAAATAGAATTTCCCTAGAATTGTAAATTGCAGCTATAAATATTCCAGTGGCAAATATTATTCATCAGTTTTACATACAAACATCTTAAAGTGTAACAAGCTGAGATACTGAATAAGCACATGAAATCTCTTCCCTTGGATGAAATATAACTTCAAGGGAGAATATATTTGAGATTTGAGGGGGTTTTTTCAAAAGGGATGTGGACCAGAAGAACTGAAATTGATGGGGTGGTGCTTTTTTTTGGTTCATTCATAAAACTCAAGGCTAGAATTGAATCTATATTCTGTATACTGAGAAACTGCCAGTAATAATTTAAATTATGCTGTTCACATAAAATTGAGAAAGGTCTCTAATTAAAATATGATGTTCTACAAGCCTTTTCTCAGGATTGTAACACTCAGCTTATGCCTTTAGAAAAATAAAACAAGGTTCAACTTAAAAAGATACAGTGCACACGTACACAACACCACTTCCCACCATGGCTGGCGGAGGGCAGAGGGAGGCTGTTCTGGGTTTGAGGCCAGCACACAACACCAATTTTTGTACTGAAATTCCCCAAAGCCTGGAAACATATCACTTTTGTTGTTGGGTTTTTTTGTGTGTTATAGACTGTAGCCCACCCAGGCAGGACTGTAGCCCACCAGGCTTCCCTGATCATGGGATTTCCCAGGCAAGGATACTGGAGTGGGTTGTCATTTCCTTCTCCAGGACATCTTTCTGACCCAGGAATCAAACCTGTATCTCCTGCACTGGCAGGTGAATTCATTACCAATGAGCCATTAGGGAAGCCCAACGTATCACTCTTTTCTGGAACTGTGTGATATTCCCAAGGGTGCCCTGGTTTGCATGGTGATGTCAGTCTGGGAGAGGACATCACCCAGAGACCACGTGCAGATAAAGGGGTGCCCGCCTCCCTCTGCTTAACTGTTTGGCAAGCCCTGCTCTCAGACTTAGGACCAGTATCACAGAATTCCCCTGTGAAAGCAAAATCAGTGACCCCAAGTTTGTGTATGTGTCCTTAGTACTCAAAGACTCTGAAGAAATACATGTGCTTGGAGACCCAGGAGAATCCCACCGCCCTCCCCTAGCAGCTTTTTCCAAATTAGAGATGGATGCTGGAAGGGATCCTAGGATTCATTAAGTCCATCCCCCTATTTGACAGATGAGGAAACTGAGGTCTTGGAGAATAGCTGAGTCACAGAGCTGGTTTGTAGCCAAACCAGGAGCAAAGTCCTCCATGCGTGAGGCATCTTCCAGGGATTCTTATAATAGACAGAATGCCGAGACACTGCCAAAGGGATTTCGTGTTCCATCGTAGGCCACAGCCACAGTAACTGCCGTACTCCGAGCATGCCGCACTCCCTCCACTTAAGCAGGTGGAGTTTCTACTGCCTCTCACCTCCCCACGCCCTCACTTGTCCTTCCACTGCCCCTTTCCTTTGTCAGCTAGTGCTCTAATTCTACCAGAATAGGAGTCCTACAATTTCATCCGTTTTATAGCTGTTAGGTCAGGTATTCTTACCTTAGGGGAGGAAACAGATTCAGAAGGGTTAAGAAACTCTCCCCAAGTTATATAGCTAGTAGATAACACAACTGAAGCAAAAGCCACAATAAGAAACTAATGGGGGAAGGGGTGTGGGTAGTTTTTCTCCTCTACAATACATCTGAAAAACTGGAAGGGAAGCAAATCGAACAAAACATCTGAATGTTCCCGCAGGGGCACACCTCTTTATCTGCACATGGTCTCTGGGTGATGTCCTCTCCCAGACTGACATCACCATGCAAACCAGGGCACCCTTGGGAATATCACACAGTCCTAGCAAAGAGTGATTTCCTTTACCTTTTTAAAACCAAAAAATGTATGGAAAAAATCTGGGATGTAATCAGTTCAGTTCAGTCACTCAGTCGTGTCCGACTCTTTGTGACCCCATGAATCACAGCACGCCAGGCCTCCCTGTTCATCACCATCTCTCGGAGTTCACTCAGACTCACATCCATCGAGTCAGTGATGCCATCCAGCCATCTCATCCTCGGTCGTCCCCTTCTCCTCCTGCCCCCAATCCCTCCCAGCATCAGAGTCTTTTCCAATGAGTCAACTCTTCACATGAGGTGGCCAAATTACTGGAGTTTCAGCTTTAGCATCATTCCTTCCAAAGAAATCCCAGGGCTGATTTCCTTCAGAATGGACTGGTTGGATCTCCTTGCAGTCCAAGGGACTCTCAAGAGTCTTCTCCAACACCACAGTTCAGAAGCATCAATTCTTCGGCGCTCAGCCTTTTTCACAGTCCAACTCTCACATCCATACATGACCACAGGAAAAACCATAGCCTTGACTAGACGGACCTTAGTCGGCAAAGTAATGTCTCTGTTTCTGAAAACGCTATCTAGGTTGGACATAACTTTTCTTCCAAGGAGCAAGCGTCTTCTAATTTCATGGCTGCAGTCACCATCTGCAGTGATTTTGGAGCCCAAAAAAATAAAGTCTGACACTGTTTCCACTGTTTCCCCATCTATTTCCCATGAAGTGATGGGACC
>SJYT01073021.1:0-58350 GCA_006410635.1 Cephalophus harveyi | reverse complement strand
CAGGGTTCAGGCATCGGGCCCCACCATTTTCACAGCACACTCTATGATGAGTATGGCAGCAAGCGCTTTCAGGACATCATTCCATTTTATCCACTGAGGCTGCTTTTTTTCCCTTCTCACTTTACCTCTCTTAACTTCTCCCATCTTTCTAATCAGAATATTTAGTAACTCGCCTGAGGTCCATGATTAGGTGTCTAAGCACGGTACCTACTATTTGCTCACAGGTCTATGACTCCAAAATTTGTACTCTTATCTTTTCTACCAAAAATAAGCCATATTAAAGTAACTGAACAACATTCACTTTTTAAAAATGAGTGGCAGGGCTATAACTAAAATCTAAATCTCCTAAATTGTATTCTGAAGAACTTCGCTATTTTACTTTTCCAGATGCTTCTCTGAGGCATTAATTACACTGGTTTTTAGTGTCATGTTGAAATATTGTACTTTCCTCAACATATTAGAAAGTATAATTCTTATCTAAAATAGTTTTTAACTTGGAAAAAAGATATTCATCTTATCTGATATACTGGTAGTCATAAACAGTTTGCTCTAGTATAGTTGTTAAGAGCAGGGATTTTGGAGCTAAATATCTGAGTTTAAATCCTGGGGTCATCACTTAACAGCTGTTCAAGGACAAGAACTTTCTGTGACTTATTTACTTTCTCTAAAACACTGAGCCAGTAATAGCAGTAATTTCAGGGGGTTGTTGTAAGGATTACAAATGAATTAATTCATACAAAGCATTTAGTGCCTGGCACATAGTAAGCACTCAACAAATGCTATTAATTCTTATTGGGTGCCAAACCCATTAGCTAGAGCTTAGGGAACAAAATGGCAATAATGACAACAATAATATTTCAGCTCTGTAGTGGTTTATGACTTTCTCAGCCCATCAGCACAAAACATCTCATTCGTCATCTCTATTCCTGGCAGTGCCAAAGGAAATAGCATTATTGTATCGTTTAGCTAGGAATGGCATAATTAATGAAGGCAAGAGTGGTTGCAAAAAGCTTGTGATATTTCTGCATTGGTGTAAGCTGGTTGTTATGGCAACCATCTCCTGCCAACAACCCTGTGCCAAGCAGAGAGAGACCCATTTTTGGAGCCATCACAGCACATCTGTTTCTTTGCTCAGCTGATTAGCTCTTGTTTGCAACAACCAGCAGATGGAAGTAAAAATGAAAAAAATTTTTCTAAAAAGAAGCAAATGTTTATTTCATCTACAACTCTGCTTTCTAATCCAGAAACAGACTTTTGGCTGTTTTAGGAAGATGCCAAGTAAACTGGATGCTTAATCTATAGGCTACTTCTCTCACTGGTGAGAGGGAAAAGTGTAATCAACCTATAAATTACAGGTGATAGGTCCTTCATGTAAGTCTTTTAAAATGATGTGGCTCACACTCCACTTTCAGAGTGTTCTTCTACCACCCCTCCGTCTCTACATGGCTTTGACATAGGAGCCAGCTCAGCACACACGTTCCTAACCATACATCCCATTTGAAAACACTGAAGCTGAAGAACGCAAAGCCAGTGGACTAGGAGACCTGAATTCTGGGGCCAAATATGGTCTGAACTAGCTCAAAGAGTATCTTCTCCCTGCCTTAGTTTCCTCACCTGTAAAATGGAACTTGGATTCCCATGCTCTCTGAAAAGTCAAAGAGTTCCAGTACTTACCAGATATGTGAATCTGGACACAATATCTCCTACACCTCTTTGAGCCTCACTTTCCTTAGTGGTAAAATGAAGAAAATAGTATCTACTCCAGAGGGCCATTGTGAGAATGAAATAAAACAACATATTAACAAAGCACCCATCCTATTCCCAGTGCATTCACGGGTACATCCTCAGTAATTGCAAATGTACTTCCCACTGTATGCTTGCTGAGCAGGTGAAATAGTCAATCTATCTGCCAGTCAGCTACACATGGCTCTGAAGCTGGTTCTTAAGACACCCTTCTTCCTAGTCATTATCCCCTGGATATGCTGGGCTGTTAGGAAATCTGGGTGTCCAGGGAAAGAGACAGACACTTCTGGTGGCCAAAGAGTACTCTAGAGGTTCTGGATGGCAGCCACTTACCATCTAGGACAAAAGTATTTCAGTATTTTAACAATCAGCATGGTCTCACCAGTGCTTCCCAGCTAACTGTTAGGCATTATTTTAACAGAGTCTACAAATATCCTCAATAAAAACAATAATGATGATCCTGGTTACTTTCTTTGGTTTTCAATCATTTATAAATAACTTAATTCTTCACTACCTGTGATGGTAGGAAAAGTAGATTAAGGATTAACTAGTCCTACATCCCTGCCATCACCATTCAGTTCAGTTCGTTTCAGTCGCTCAGTTGTGCCCGACTCTTTGCGACCCCATGAATTGCAGCACGCCAGGCTTCCCTGTCCATCACCAATTCCCGGAGTTCACTCAGACTCATGTCCACCAAGTCAGTGATGCCATCCAGCCATCTCATTCTCTGTCGTCCCCTTCTCCTCCTGCCCCCAATCCCTCCCAGCATCAGAGTCTTTTCCAATGAGTCAACTCTTCACATGAGGTGGCCAAAGTACTGGAGTTTCAGCTTTAGCATCATTCCTTCCAAAGAAATCCCAGGGTTGATTTTCAGAATGGACTGGTTGGATCTCCTTGCAGTCCAAGGGACTCTCAAGAGTCTTCTCCAACACCACAGTTCAAAAGCATCAATTCTTTGGCACTCAGCCTTCTTCACAGTCCAACTCTCACACCCATACATGACCACAGGAAAAACCATAGCCTTGACTAGATGGACCTTAGTCGGCAAAGTAATGTCTCTGCTTTTCAATATGCTATCTAGGTTGGTCATAACTTTTCTTCCAAGGAGTAAGTGTCTTTTAATTTCATGGCTGCAGTCACCATCTGCAGTGATTTTGGAGCCCCCCAAAATAAAGTCTGACACTGTTTCCACGGTTTCCCCATCTATTTCCCATAAATAAACATAAATCAGGCTTGTGTCCCTTTCTGCTATGAACCAGGATATTATCTGGCAGATGTTCAGTGCAAACACTAGCCAAGCTAAGTTGAGGGAAGTGACCTACACCAAGCATCTCAGAGATAATCCCAAAATACCTGACCAGAGAGCAGGTAGAATAGCACAGAATCCTCAAGGTGTTGAGGCTCCATGTGAGAAGGCAGTTTGTTATGTACATCCAGAAGAACATATGGTACATTCTACCACATACAAAAGAACTGTGTATGCCTCAAACACCTAAGGCTGAGAGAGAGAGGGCTGTGTGTGTGTGTACGTCTGTGCAGACAGGCAAAGCTGAGCTAACTAACCTAGCACCTGTAATATGAGGATCTGTAGATTCAAAATGACTGGCTGATTACCTTAGAAATCTGAATTATTTACTACAGAGGAGAAGTGCTAAGTATTTTGGAGAGTTGTTACAGGTTGAATTGTGTCCTCCAAGAAAGAAGTTAAGGTGCTAGCTCCCAGGACCTCAGAGTGTGAAATTACTTGAAAATAGGGTTGCTGCAGATGTAATTGGTTAAAGTGAGGTCATACTGGAGCAGAATGGGTCCCTAATCCAGTATTACTGGTGTCCTTATAACAGGATGGCCACGTGAAAGCGAATACACAGGGAGAATGCAATGTGATTCAGTTCAGTTCAGTCGCTCAGTCGTGTCCGACTCTTGGTTTCTAATGTTGAGCATCTTTCTTTCCCATTTAAAATCATCTTCCTGAGTCACAGTATGCTACTGACATGCTCAGTTTGTTTTAAAAAAAAGAAAAAAAACTCTACTGATATTGACTTCTAGAATAACTCTTACTGAGCCAGCCAATAATTCCCCAGTAGCACTGTTTCAAAGTACTATAACACTAAGGGCAGCCCCTGGAATTTTTCTTCTCCTACATGGCTGAGTTGATGCCACTTTCACTCAGCATCTTTCAGCCATCCTAGAGTCTACATGAGGTGGCAAGAGAAAGTAAGTGGAGAGTGTTGTGAACATGATAATTCACGTTGCAGCTTCGAGCTGCCTTGGAGAACTGCTGTTTGGACTGCAAGTCAACGCTTGACGGTGGTCTGGTCACATTTCATCAGCTACCTGGTTTGAAGCCTATAGCCTATTTGAATTATTATAGATGTTGGAGTTTCTCAGGCTGGTGAAATCAAAATGCAAATGGAAAAGGGAAAAAAATAATTTGGTTCAATTTCTCAAAAATAAAAAGGGGCTTCCCTGGTGACTCGCTGGTAAAGATCTGCCTGCCAATGCTGAAGATACAAGTTCAATCCTTGATCCGGGAAGATCCCGTATGTTGAGCAGCAACTAAGCCACTGCATCACAACTACTCTAGAGCCCACGAGCCACAACTGCTAAGCTCACGAGCTGCAACTACTGAAGCCCCCATGACCTGGAACCAGTGCTTCACAGCAAGAGAAGCCGCCACAAGGAGAAGCCTGCACAACACAACTAGAGAGTAACCCCTGCTCACTGCAACTGGAGAAAAGCCCAAGCAGCAGTGAAGGCCCAGCACAGCCAAAAATTAAATAAATTATAAAAAATAAAATAGGATCGAGGATCTTTAACTGTGTTTTCAAAGGAAAGGCACTGTGGCATGCCGTCGTTTTATTCCTGGCATTGGCATTACATGCATTGCTGTCATAGTTAATCTGCTGCTGCTGCTAAGTCACTTCAGTCGTGTCCAACTCTGTGCGACCTCATAGATGGCAGTCTGCCAGGCTCCCCCATCCCTGGGATTCTCCAGGCAAGAACACTGGCTGCTGCTGCTGCTGCTAAGTTGCTTCAGTCGTGTCTGACTCTGTGCAACCCCAGAGACGGCAGCCCACCAGGCTCCCCCGTCCCTGGGGTTCTCCAGGCAAGAACACTGGAGTGGGTTGCCATTTCCTTCTCCAATGCATGAAAGTGAAAACTGAAAGTGAATTTGCTCAGTCGTGTCTGACTCTTAGCGACCCCATGGACCACAGCCTACCAGGCTCCTCCGCCCATGGGATTTTCCAGGCAAGAGTACTGGAGTGGGGTCCCATTGCCTTCTCATATTTAATCTAAATACCACTTATTTGGATAAGCAGAAATGAAAGCATGTAAAGGTCAATATACTCTGCAGGCCACCACATAAAGACAATATCCATTTGAACCATTACTGATTATCCTTTCAAGGACTCCTCTTGACCCAAACCCTGGCCTCACAGAAGGACAGTATAAGTTTGTTGAAAGGAACACTAGTGAAAGTCGCTCAGTCCTGTCTGACTCTTTGCAACCCCATGGACTATACAGTCCATGGAATTCTCCAGGCTAGAATACTAGAGAGGGCAGCCTTTCCCTTCTCCAGGGATCTTCCCAACCCAGGGATCAAACACAGATCTCCCGTATTGCAGGCAGATTCTTTACAGCTGAGCCACAAGGGAAGCCCAAGAATACTGGAGTGGGTCACCTATCCCTTCTCCAGTGGATCTTCCCAACCCAGGAACTGAACTGAGGTCTCCTGCATTGCAGGTGGATTCTTTACAACTGAACTATCAGAGAAGCCCAAAAGGAAAACTACTCAGCCATAAAAAAATAATGAAATAATGTCATTTGCAGCAACACGGATGGAACTAGAGATTATCATATTAAATGAAATAAGTCAGAAGGAGAAAGACTAATACCATCACTTATATGTGAAATCTAAAATATATTAATGAACTTATCACCCAAATAGAAACAGATTCACAGATAAAGAGAACAGACTTAGGGCTGCCAAGGGGGTGAGTGGGTAGGGGAGGATGGACTGGGAGTTTGGGGTTAACATGCAAACTATTATATGCAGAATAGACAAACAACAAGGACCTGCTGTATAGCACAGAAAGCTATAATCAATATCCTGTAATAAACCATAATAGAAAAGAATATGAAAAAGAGTATAAATATATATAACTGAATCACTATGGAAATTAATACAACATTGTTAGTCAACTATACTTCAATAAAATAATTTTTTTTAAGTTTGTTGAATGGAACTGACGAATGTAAGATTCTTCCTATGGACATTCTTGTAGAGGGTCATGGAGCAAAAAGACTCTGGGGAATAAAAACATGAGGACAGTGTAGGACTGAGTCCCAGGAGCTGCAGCCTGGTCCCAAAGTGTCTTGGATGCAAGCACACATTCTGAGAGAACCTCTGAGTCATACTCAGAAACTGGCCACTTGGCTCCTGAGAGGCACTCTCAAGGTCTCCATACCATAATCTGCCTACTCCTCAATTTATCAACTATAGCAGGCAAGATGCAGCACTAGCTTTTCCCTGATAAGAAAGGAACCAGTTCCAGGCAATCTGAGCAACAGAAGATCACCATGGGCCACTAAACTGCCCCTAGTAGAAACATTCCACATATTTTCTTCAACCCAGCTGAAACCTAAAAGTCACAAACACTGGATGAGAAATGTATAAAGCCAAGAGCAGCTTTCCCTTTTCTGTGTTCTATGGTTCTGAGAACACCAGCTTGCTGAAGACTGGAATGGGAATACCATCTTCCGACTTATGCCACCCTAAATAAGAATTGAGTGGCCTCAGTTATGCTTTCCTTTAATAATAAATTAACCAAAATCAACAGAGCAATGTGTGAATACCAATAGTCGTAAAGCCCTCCTCAATCTACCCTCCAAACTCATCTTCTCCTTGACTTTTCCTTTTTAACCAATATATTCATTCATTCAACAGATGCACATTGAGCACCTACTCTATACCAAGCACGATGCTGAGAGCCAAGCACCCCAAGTCCCTGCTAGAGTTTAGAGTTCAGTTAGAAGACCTGCTTGTCAATAACTATAGCACAATGGTCATATCTTGCTAAAGGAGAGCGTAAAGGCTGCAGTGGACACTCAGGGAAAAGAGCCTCAGTGTTGGCCAAGGATAAGGACGGTTTCCTAGGGGAATAGCATTGGAGAGAGACTTGAAGATTGAGGAGGAAAGTTGCAGAGTTCTGAAGGCCACTCCAGATGATGTAACAACATATAGAAAGTTTTAAAGGAATGATATATAAGGACAGATTTGGGGAATTACTTGTTTTTCCACTACTGCTGAAGCATTAAAAACAAGTAAATTGGGGAAAAGTAACCTGAGATGAGGTTGGACAGCAGAGAGGCTTGAATGTGAATGGCTTCATTCCTCATCTAAAGGAATCTTGACTTTGTCCTACAGTGTTTCTCAAAGTAGAGTTCACGAGATCCCTGTGAAAATTTTTATGGTTTGCCTTTGTTTCATTGGAGAAGGAAATGGCAACCCACTCCAGTATTCTTGCCTGGAGAATCCCAAGGATGGGGAAGCCTGGTGGGCTGCTGTCTCTGGGGTCGCACAGAGTCGGACATGACTGAAGCGACTTAGCAGCAGCAGCAGCCTTTGCTTCAGTGATAATTTTATATGTAATAATGAAACGGGAGAAGTTGCAGTAAAAAAAACATGTTCCAGATTATCTGGATGGTCATTTGCCACATAACTTCAATGCCCATATTTATTTTTATTATGAAGCTGGCATCAAGTCAACAGAGATGTACCGGTTGGAGGCCAAAGGAGATGCTATTTAAACAAGGAGATCACACAGCTGAGACAGAGTAAAGCGGTGGGAGAACTGGATCACCACATGGTATGTGGTAATAAGAATGACAAAGTAACTCAAAATAATCCATGCTGTCATGCTCTGAAATGGATTCACACTGCAAAGGACAACTGAGTTTCACAAAACAATGTCATTTGTCTCATTAAATGAAAACTGTTAAATTGAATGTTGCTGGCTTTGTAGTTTTTCATAATACATTTCCCCCCCATCTCTAAGGAGATGACTACACAAGTCCTCTTATTAAAAGAGCCCATTTGCTTGATCCCAGGCCAGAGTGCTGTGGAATTCAGGGCTGACCTGACAAGCAAAGCTGTAGCCCTGCTTCAGGGTCTGTTGGTATCTAGCCTGGAAATTCTGCAAACTTTTATATGTGTCATTTCACAGAGGATTTTGTGGTGATGCCAGAACTAAAAATTAGACCCAAATCCCAGGTTTTACTAGAGATACAGAAAAGGTATATATATATAAAAACTTGTTTTTTATATATATATATATAAAGTTGTTATATATCCAGTATAAAAAAAATAGCTAGGACTATGGCATATTGTTCTGTAGGCCACCTGGAACTGAAATCTGTCTCTTCACTGAGCCATATGTCACTGGGTTTGCCTCTATCCAGGGAAGGTGACCTCTTCTAATTTACACAGTGGTGGGATGAACTTGCCACGCCATGACGCTCGGAGAACGTGGCATCTTCTGGAGGGGCACCTTTTTCCTACCTGCCTGAAGGGATTCTATGGGCCTCTGTCACCTGGTCCTGAGATTAAGCGTCATCACTCTCACCCACCAAATCAGAACTCTCACAGTTCAATGAGGATAAAGGATTTTCTTGCTGAAAGTTTTGTGAAGTGTGTGACTTTCCCATAAAAAAGGCATAGTACTAAGGCTTTCAACAAATACACAGAAATAGATGCCCCCTGCTCACCTCGGGGGCCATCCAGAATGGGGTGCCAACAGATGTGTTTCTCCGTAGACGTGTACTGGTGAGTTGAGCTGAGACACCTACAAGAAAAGCGTGTCATAATCCAGCAGCAAGCAGACGATGATGCTAGACCAGGGCTGGCAAACTTCTTTCACAGAGGGTCAGACAGCAAATATCTTAGGCTTTGTGAGCTTAAGGCTCTGTCACAACTACTCAACTCTGCAAAAGCAGCCCTGATAACACAAAAGCAAATGAGAGTGGTTGTGTTTTCACAAAAATTTATTTAGGAATGCATATCATTTTCATGTATCATACTCTTCTTTTGATATTTTCCCCAACTGTTAAAAAATATAAAAATCCTTCTTAGTTCATAGAGTGTACAAAAATGGGACACAGGTCAGACTTGGCTCACAGGCTGTAGTTTGCCAAACACTGTAGGTATGAGCATTTATCACTCTATCTAAATCACTAGGATATTTTTTTTCTAGTGAATATTTCTATCCGTACTGCTGCAAAATTGGAATCAAAAGAAAGCATCAAGAACTAGGATTAACCCCAAATACCTTCCTACTATATTTCCAAAATATTTCAGGTGATATCTTTCTTAAAATGGTGCTTTATTTGATGGAGGAAGAAAATTGGCATGTATTATCTATAATTGAGCATCAGTGTAGACAGAAAAAATTTTCAGTGCCTTATCTTACCTAGAAGGCTGGAAGCCTGTCAAGAAAAATACATTTGTCAAATGGAAAAAGAAATAGACTAAGACTATTATTATCCAGGGCTCAATGTTGAGGACTTGAATTTTAATATAATTCCCATGTACTTTGTTTTAGTCTTTGGCCAGCTCTCGTTTTTATGCCACAACAGAAGTAAAGGTGAATTGGATTAGGAGTCAGAAGGCCTGTTTCCCATAGCAATTATGCTTTTTCCTATAAGGCCTCGAGCAGACAGCCTCACAGTGAGTCTCAGTTTTCCTACCTTTAAACTGGGCATAATACTACTCATTACACCTAACACAAAGAGCTCTTAAATATCAAGGGGACAACTGTGAAAATGACATAAATTGAAAAGCATTTTACAAATATAAGGTACTGTTTTATACCAAGAAGAAATCTACTGCAGCCCATAAGACAATAACAATAGTTGCCACTAATGTTGTCGATAAGAACTAAAAAACTTGGATACATGTGCTCATCAGCAAAGAACATATCTTTAAGAACATTAGGCATAGATTTGCCAAGTACTATGGGTTGTTTTTGGAGGGTAGTTCCACTAACTGCTTGCATTCTTTACTCTTTATTAGGAAGCCAGAGAGAGTTCTTTAAACTCTATTTAAACACCCTAAAATTTTTCTTTGCTTTTTTAAAAAACAGACCAATTACTTAGTGCAATTTCATTTATCTTTGAGTACTTTCTTCTGAGCAAATGATTCACTGATACATTTTAACGCTAAATTCTTTCTTACCAATAAAGCAATGAACATACAAAATCATTTCTCCTCCTATGCTGACACTGAAAAAGAACATTTTTAAAAGTGCTTCTGTAAATGTTTTCTCATTATTTATAGCAGTCATGCTGAAGGACTGTTGTTAAATTCATTTAGAAGATTAAACCATTTGATAAACTTAAAAGGAAGATCAAATGGTTTGTTGGATTCAATACAAGGAGTGTTGTAAGGAGATATTTAATAGTTCTCTGGCCTTAGGTGATACAGCTCTCTGTTTCCTCTCACCCTTCCATTTCCTGTTAATGTTTTCAGTTCAACCAGCCTCACATGTAGCAGCAATAATCACAATTTAAAGGGATGTTAGTTTCCAGACCCAAAGGACTATTTTACCTTCTGCTCACTGGGAATTAGTATGCCTGAGGCTAGAGAAAGTCATTTAAAATACCAAACGTTTTTTCTCTTTTCATATGCAAAAGAATAATAGACAAAATGTAAATTATAGACAATTCCCCTGAGTTGTGAAATCCTTCCCAACAAACCAAAATTTTTCCCATCAAATTTTTCTTTTGAAACACTTTCATATTCTCTCTTTAATAAAATTGCTTCTAAAGCTGAAAATAGATTAACAAACAGCATCTCCTAGGGTGATCCATCTGGTGAACCATCCCCCACCCCCACCCCCACTCTCCAGCCTGTGTGTCACAGGAAAGGCCCTCAGCCTACGGTGTAGAAGAGAGGCCCCCAGTCTTCTGAGATCACAATAAATTGTTGCCTTTGGCTAAACTGCACACATCAAGGAAACAAACGACAAGCAGTCATTACCAAAGTCAACGAGCTTCACTCCTCCTTCTGTTGTCAGGAGAATGTTATTCCCCTTGACATCACGGTGGATGATTCGGTTATTGTGCAAATGCTGAAGGCCCTTCATGGAGTCCCATCACCACCAAACAAGAGGAAAGAGAAAAGGAAAATTTGCAACGGTTAGTTTTAAACAATTACCCTACTATTAAAATCTAATCAAAGTCCATATTAGGCTACACCTCCCTGCTGTTAATGCACCTTGCATATTATAGAGCAGTTTCCCCTTGTTAATATGCTGTGGGGAGCCAACCAATGACAAACTGCCCCCTCGACCCCACCTTGAAGGACGTCCTTACCAAGAGGGCCCCGTATAAGATGTATGAGATCACTGCTTCGTCCAACCGCTGGTTGCACCTAAGTAGACTTTTGACAAGCTCGGTGACTGAGCCCCCATTACACAGCTGCAAGAGGAGGTGACAGGGGAGAGAGACAGCAGGAGCATACATACAAAAAGAAAAGAAAAAAGACATTAAGAAAAGTCCACCGATTACCGACCTCAAGTAGTAAATTTGCAAATCACAAAACTCTTGGTTGGAACAATGAAACTTTAAATTTTCATTGCACAGTCAAATCTAGTTCTGTGTGTGTTTGTGTTTGTATATATTTATTCAAGGTGATGACTTATGATTGAAAATACAAGTCCAAAAAAGTTGACTTCTTTCTCAAGTTAAATAGCAAAGCATAAGACATTATTTAGACATTAAAAAGAGAATGCATATAATAATCATGGTGAGTTATTATTGGAAATTTTACATGAATATTGTCTGTTTTTAAAAAAAAAAAAAAAACACATGCAGTTTGAAGGAAAGACAGAATCAAGATGAATGCCCTTGATTCTTGGGAGGGGATAAATTTTATTTCAAATCTTCCTGTCTCCAGTGCTGGCCCTGCAGACACCAGACGCCCAACCAGCAGCTCTTTCTAGAGTTGCCACTGCATGTCAGATTTATGGAATGGAGCCGCATCATATGTTCATTTAACCTTTTCATATTCAACTTTAGAAGCTCAGCAACTTTATGCTCTTTTTTCCCCTGTAATTAAAAACACTGTAAAAGTATATCTTTCATACTTGCTCTCTGCTATAGAATATACTGAGATTTTAGATATATAAATCAGGCATATTATTTTTTCACAACAACTTAAGGGTTTTCAAGGATAATTTTGACTAAATGCAGAAGGCAATGTGGAGGTTTGGGTGTGCTATATGCCATTTTAAATCAAGGGTTCTTAAGTGGTTTGAGCAGGCTTGAAACTGTAGGCAGCATGTTGTACATTCATCTTGTACTTTCCTGCTGAGAAAATTCACAGCTTTTGTCAGATCTGCAGAGCCATCCTTGTCCATATAAAGTCAAGACCCTGATTTAGAGACCTAGGTTTCCTCCTGGCACTTTGTGTAATTTGAGAAAGAGTTAACCAGTGAACAGTGGGCGTCCCCTGGTTGTGGCTGCTTGAGTCAACTGGCTTTTTGTAAGCAAGGCAATCTGAGGGAGCACAGATTAGCACCTTTCCTAAAAGAGGACACTCTTTATCAAGGGGATAGTACATTAAGATCTATTCGACTCTAATTACAAACATTTGCAAGGGTTTAATAAATGGTGAGGAGATGTTTTTGTTTGATGAATGTATCTCTTCTTGCTACATACATGGCAGACACCTTGCCCACGCATTAAGAATCAAGATAAGCTGAAACTGAATCTGCCCATGTTTTCACCATGTAAGTTGCTCACAAACAACACTATTCAACTAAAAATCCAATATAGAATTGTTTGTGGGGGCAGAGTCGCTTCTGACTCTTTACGACTCCATGAACTGCAGCCCGCCAGGCTCCTCTGTCAAGAACACTGGAGTCAGTTGCCATGCCCTCCTCTATGTGATCTTCCCAACCCAGGGATCAAAACCTCATCTCCTGCATCTTCTGCAGTGGCAGGCAGTTTCTTTACCACTAGTGCCACCTGGGAAGCCTCAGTATAGAATTAGGAATCTTTAATAAAACTATGATAAATCACTATCTCTCAGAAAGGATAATTTTCCAGGCAAGAGTACTAGAGTGGGGTGCCATTGCCTTCTCCATTTTGGAAGTGGGAGTTGTATAAAGGAATAATGATGATGGAACCATTTCATATGAACCTCTTTTATTCAGAAATCTGCAGGGAGACCTCCTCACAGGAGCCTCATGCCAACAAAGCAGTGTCCCTGCTGTAGAGCGGCAGTGGAGTGCAAGATCCACCAAGCCTGGGATTCTAACTGTCCCTACACCTTACCTGTCTCCTGAGAAGCCTGCATGCAGGACAAGAAGCAACAGTTAGAACAGACATGGAACAATGGACTGGTTCCAAATTGAGAAAGGAGTACATCAAGGCTGTATATTGTCACCTGCTTATTTAACTTCTATGCAGAATACACCATGCGAATGTCAGGCTGGATGAAGCACAAGCTGGAATCAAGATTGCTGGCAGAAATATCAACAACTTCGGATATGCAGATGACACCACTTTAATGACCAAAAGCGAAGAGGAATTTAAGAGCCTCTTGATGAAGGTGAAAGAGGAGAGTGAAAAAGCTGGCTTAAAATTCAACATTCAAAAAACTAAGATCATGGCATCTGGTCCCATCATGTCATGGCAAATAGGTGGGGAAACAATGGAAACCATGACAGACTTTATTTTTGGGGGCTCCAAAATCATTGTGAATGGTGACTGCAGCCATGAAATTAAAAGATGCTTTTCCTTGGAAGAAAAGCAATGACAAACCTAGACAGAGAATTAAAAAGCAGAGACATTACTTTGCCAACAAAGGTCAGTATAGTCAAAACTATGGTTTTTCCAGTAGTCATGTATGGATGTGAGAGTTGGACAATAAAATGCCGGGGTCCAGCCCCAGTGGATCCAGGGGATTCAAAGGGGAGATGGCATCGGCTAGGAGAGATTTATTTATTTAGAAATATAAAGAGAGATTAGGAAAGAATCATGTAGTAGGAAAATTAGTGGAGAAAAGAGGCTGAATAACTTGGTTTACGTGGAGAACCAATAAAACTCCGAGACAAGGAGTTTGCACCACCTACATAGGCCACTAGCGCCCACTTGAATAGCAGAGGGTGCCCTGCCTTGGGCTCCCTTTCACATGGGTCTTAGAAGCCAGGGCAAGTAAGTAGACATGGCGAGCCTCCACACTCCAGATGGGAACTCAGCCAGAAAAGGGAGAAAAGAACGACATGGGGGAGCCAAGCATCGGTGCCAGACCCACAACTTTATTTTCAAAAGCAGCTTATATACCCCACGTTGTACATAAAGAAATAATGGAATATGCAGAGTTATGCAGGGGCAGCAGTCCTGACCCTTATTGAGACCAGGCTTTCTTTTTGCATACCTTCCCATATACAAAAGGTCTTAGGTGGTTTGACATCATCTTCTGGCCAGGGGGCCTGTTAACATTTTTATGGCTCTTTTCCTAGATAAATGTCTATCAACCAGAAAATTCTTTTTCCCTTGAAGTGTTTTTTCTTTAATCTGCATCACCCTCAAAGTACTAAATAAAGTTACATTCCTATAGAACAAAGGTGCAGTGGGTTACAACAAAGAAAGTACTTAACTCAAAGATCTAATGTTGCTAATACCAGGGCTACTACCTGTTTTTTTCTACATGCCAACTATATCAACAAATAAAAGATATGAAAATTTGCCAGCAAGTATTGGCTCAACAAATGAAACCCTTAATCAGTCCTATTCTAATGATTTTGACTCCTTGGAAGCCCCTACATTCCTAGGTTGTTTTAAGCTTCCTGTGCCTCTCGCAGTCGGGAGGCCACAAACAATCACATGTGCAGCTATAAGAGTCCGGCAGGCAGGCTAGAAAGCCATAAGAGGTGTTTTTGGATTGAAACACTCTTACTATGCCCAGGAGATTTATTATCTAAAAGCTCTAAATTAACTTTTTCCAGAAAAAGGTGGTCGGAGGACAGCCCCCTGTTAATGTCAGAAGAGTAGGCGGAAAGCATAACACAGTAAAGCAGGCAGGCTCTGGTTTTGGGGGTAGATGCTCGAGAAAATCCAGCAAGGCTCCCTTAAGGCCTGACTCGCCTAAAGAAAATCAACCCTGAATATTCATCAGGAGGACTGATGCTGAAACTCCAATACTTTGGCCACCTGATGTGAGGAGCCTATTCATTGCAAAAGATCCTGATGCTGGGAAAGATTGAGGGCAAGAGGAGAAGGGCGTGACAGAGGATGAGATGGTTGGATGGCACCACTGACTCAATGGACATGAGTCTGAACAAATTCCAAAAGATAGTGAAGGACAGGGAAGCCTGGCGTGCTGCAGTTCATGGGGCTGCAAATAGTCGGACATGATTTAGGGACTGAACAATAACAACAGCCTGTTCATGACTTGCAAGAGATTTAGAACTTGATGCTGCACTGGCAACAAGGACAAGGCTAGAGTTTGAATAAAAACGAGAGACAGTGCAGACCCCACGATAAGGAGTATCAGGGACCTAAGACACGGGGAGAGACACAGGGAGACAGTAGGAGGACTCAGGGTCATCACACAGTTGGAGTGTGGTCTCATTGCCATAGATTTACATGAGCATCTGCTGTATTCAGATCAAAATGTCACCCCAGAGAAGGACAGGAGGAGGGAAAAAGAAAACCATTAAAAAACTAAGTCCTTATCCAAGTGACTAAGCTTTGAGCTGGACTGTGAAAATGGGAAACAAATTCCCCAAACTTGTCCCTTTCCAAAGAAGTACTCAGTTGACTAAGTTTAACAGAATGAGTTCAAATCAACTGTTTCCTCTAGGCAGGCTTGGGGCTCAAGAACAATGTTAGGTTTAGCTATTGAAAAGAAAGTGACTTCTTGGTTCTGTCGTTTGTGACTGTCCAGTTTGCATTACTCAGTCATGAACACTGTCCCTGCACTCAAAGAGCTCAACAACAGAAATGGACACGTGAGTAATGAGAGTGGCAGGTGGAAGTGGAGTATGCCCAGGGGTATGGTGGCACTGAAGAGGGAAGGGTGGCTTCTGCTATGCCAGGGTGGAGAGGGAACAGTCTGGAACTCTTCCCGGAGGATGTAACACATACAGTGAATCTGAAGGACAAAGGAGCTTATGGCAGGTGAACAAGAAGAAGAGCATCCTTGGAAAAGGGACACCATGTGCAAGGAAGGGAGCACAAAAGAATGAGGTGGGTGGGAGTGTTTCTATTTGCTGGTCCATCTACGTGCGTGTGTGTATCTCTGTGTGTCTGAATTCTACATACTCTGCCGCTGTTGGGACAAAGGGACAGAATCTAGCACAGAGAGATGGAGAAGTAGAAAGGGGGACAGGGAATGCAGGCATGCCCTGCCAAAGTGTGTGGACTTTATGCATACATATTACGATACCGTAATATACCATTGGATAGGAGTGGTAAGCTAGCAACAGGTTTTAGACAGGAGGTCTGTTCAGATTTCTACAAAGACCTTGGTAGCAGATTGGAGGATGGACAGAACAGAAAGACGTAGGCAGCTGGACACTTGTCAGGAGATATTGAAGCAATCAAGTGAAGCAAGGTTAATAAGTCAAGAGTCCTGAGGATAAAGAATCAGGGATAGATTTGAGT
Source organism: Cephalophus harveyi (assembly GCA_006410635.1). Lineage (NCBI taxonomy): Eukaryota > Metazoa > Chordata > Mammalia > Artiodactyla > Bovidae > Cephalophus > Cephalophus harveyi. Next base: position 41,934 of record SJYT01073021.1, on the reverse strand, counting down.
GGGTGTTGGGGGGTGGTGCTTTTATAAGATAGCATCGACAGGAATTTTTGACTAGTTGGATAGAGAAAGTTAAGAAGAGACAGAGTCTAGGGATCTTGTGAGAATATCAATAAAGTTCTTTGATCCTCTAAAGCCAAAGCAGTAATAGACATGCAAAGCACTGCCACATCTTCATCAGAACCACTTCTCAGCCTGGCTTCCATCTCAGGGAGGCACATGCTTTACTGAATTGCAAGTGCACTATTAAAATTCTACCCAGAGAACATTTAAATTAAATACTGGGTGATGATCCAAGCTAACTCAACCCTGGAATTTTCCCCTGAAACCTCATTTTAGTCTCTCTCCTGCCCTACTTTCAATCCGGCCACTTCTGCAACAAAAGCCTATTTGGTGGCATTTTAGATGGGTAGCCAACTTACAAACTTTCTTCACAGCTCCAGAACCTACGGACGGATTAAAAGCAGCCATTTTGTCAGCAGGATCAAAACTCAGCTGTGGATTTAAGAACAACAATATAATCTGACTCAGTTGGTGCCTTTTGTTCACTAAATGTCAGAGTTTAAGAGCTGTCTGATTTCTTGTGGCTCAAAGAAACATATAATTAAACTGCTCAGGGTACCTTTAGAGCAAGCAGTCCTGTGAAGTTGATAAGCCCACTAGCAAGGTTTTAAAGGGCAGCCTGTGGGTTACAGGGAAAGGACTTAGGGTACTTGGATATAAAAAAGGAAAGCGGGTACACACTGACAATTGTCTAATCAGAGTAAATATTCAGTGAAATGGACTGAACACTTTAAAAGCATGACAAGGGAACTATATTTAAATGCATCAAATAATATAATCCTCTTAAAGCTGTAAGGAGGCAGCCAAGCTTCCTACCTCACCCACCCCTGAGGGTTGGCACCTGCAGCCTTTTATTCCCACCCACACTGCCAGCCATCAGACTCAAATACAGAGGCATCCCTGCATCCCTGCGTTCCTCCCTACGCCCTCAGCATTCAGGAAACGTGGCAGCTGGATGCATCTTGAATTTAATGAACGTTTTGCTCCAAATCAAGAAAAACAGAAAAATCATTTACATTCCACATCTATTTTCCAAAACATCGTTGAATATTGATTCAATCACAGTATGTGCATTTGCTAAGATGGTCGTAATTTCAAGCAATAAAATGTTCCTTGCTCCATAAGCCGTCAACTTTCCTCCACATTATTAAAGAATGACCCATGCAACACAATCACCAGGCCTTTATTCTAGCTGAAACTCTAACCTTCAAGTAGCTCCTGTACTGGCATGTTGATTTGCCCTAAGAGGACAGAATTAGGAGGAATTTCTTTTCAGTGCTCTTTTGTTCAGTGGACTTGATCTTTCAAGGGTGTTAGGTTCTACAGAGGGCATAAAGCAAAAGGCAAGGATTATCAAAATTACTCTTGAAGATGCCTTAGGGAGCACCATGTCAGACAATGTCCACCTCTCAGGAAGGCCAAGCAACATAGTTTTCCTCCACAGCATTGGGAGACATGTGTTTATTTTACTGATACAAAGTAAAGTCACTGTCTTGTCCCTAGAAGAATGAAAACAATGTCACTTGAAACCGTGGAGTTCCAGTCAGGGTGGGCTGGGAGGAAGATGCTCACACTATGAGAGGTGGGAGGGCCCCAAGACCTCCACCTCCTGTTTCAGCCTCTCTCCAGAGCACATCATAGATCCGCTGAGTAGGCAGAATCACTCCAACACTTCGGCTTCTTAGGCCCTCTTGTTTTTGCTGAATAAAGACAGCACATGAATATAGGATGCAACTCAGCTGCATTTCAAAGTTCTTACCTTTTCCACTCCCAAATGTTCCGTACTTTCCTTCTGACCCCAGGCTCTCCAATGACTCTCATTCTAGGATCCAGCCAGAAACTGTCATTGGAGTCAGTGTTCTGTGCTCCAGGGCTTTCTAACCATCTCTGGCCAATCAAAACATGGTTCAGACCATCAGAGTTCCACTATGACCCTGACTTGTTAACATGATAACCTTGACTCATGCCACAATATCAGCGGGTGAAAATGCTCTAAGGTGTTAACTTGCAATGATAGTGGGGCTTAGACTGGACTCTCTAGGGAAAGTTGGTAGGGAAAGTCGCTCAGTCGTGTCCGACTCTTTGCGACCCCATGGACTGCAACCTACCAGGCTTCTCAGTCCATGGGATTTTCCAGGCCAAAGTACTGGAATGGGTTGCCATTTCCTTCTCCAGGGGATCTTCCCGACTCAGGGATCGAACCCAGGTCTCCCGCATTGTAGGCAGATGCTTTACCCACTGAGCCACCAGGGCCTTACATAAATAAATGCAAAATCTGAACAGATATCATTTCCCCCCATTTTGGCTTAGATACTGAACTTACACATAGATCTTTGAGAGGAAAAACAGGTTAAAAATAATTCTTTCCTTTGGTTTTAAAATATAGGGAGTATTTTTTTAGTTTACATTGTCACTAGCACTCTAAATGCTCAACTATTTCAAGTTGAACATATTATTTGAGCAGAAATAGTATTTACCAGTGGAAAGTTTTACACCAAAGGAAAACAAAAAAATACATATTTCATGTCTTAGCAAATACTAGGCATTTTGTCTGAATATGGAACTTTTCTTAAAGGTCTAATTTTTTATTATATTTCATTTAGGTGAGAGATAATAAAACTTGTAGATTTTCTGAATTTAACATTAACTAGGATAAAACTTCTTCACAAATTATCCAAAAGATTATTATGTATGTTTGTTTCCATATCTTTCTCTTATAGTAGTTGTCTGTCACTGAGGAAAGCTTTGGTTTGCTTTCTGGTAACAATTAGTAATTAATTTCAGAAATGACATTTTTATTTGCTTTTGTTTTCAGAGTTGTGATGATTTAGGAGGGTTATTAATAACATTTTTCTGTCCTCAAGAATTGCTCTGTGGAATAGCTTCTCATGGTTCCTTTCATCATATTCAGCAAGGAAACAGCAAAGGCAATATAAATTTAATCTCAATATACAGGATGAAGGGTGCAGTATTAAACAGATCATAATTTTGTTGTGCAAGTTTCCTAAAGCACTCATTAAAAAGCTATAGGCAGCGCAACATGGTCAAGGCACTGTGTGGACTGCCATTATCTTCCAGCAGAGCGTGTGTGTGTGTGCGCATGCGTGTATAATCAGGAACTGCTGCCATTTCAACCAGAGATCCAAAGTCTATTTCCCGGACCTGACAGAACAGGTCATGGGCAGCAGCATCATGGGCAGCAGCAACACAGAATGGGAGAAAAGCGAAACGCAATCCTTCTCTAGTTCTGCCGTATAACTGGTTATGGGATGGTAGGCATGTCACTCCTTCTCTGGGTCTCTGTTCCTCAACTGAACACTAGGAGAGTGACCAATATAATTAAACTGCTCAGGGTACCTTTAGAGCAAGCAGTCCTGTGAAGTTGATAAGCCCACTAGCAAGGTTTTAAAGGGCAGCCTGTGGGTTACAGGGAAAGGACTTAGGGTACTTGGATATAAAAAAGGAAAGCGGGTACACACTGACAATTGTCTAATCAGAGTAAATATTCAGTGAAATGGACTGAACACTTTAAAAGCATGACAAGGGAACTATATTTAAATGCATCAAATAATATAATCCTCTTAAAGCTGTAAGGAGGCAGCCAAGCTTCCTACCTCACCCACCCCTGAGGGTTGGCACCTGCAGCCTTTTATTCCCACCCACACTGCCAGCCATCAGACTCAAATACAGAGGCATCCCTGCATCCCTGCGTTCCTCCCTACGCCCTCAGCATTCAGGAAACGTGGCAGCTGGATGCATCTTGAATTTAATGAACGTTTTGCTCCAAATCAAGAAAAACAGAAAAATCATTTACATTCCACATCTATTTTCCAAAACATCGTTGAATATTGATTCAATCACAGTATGTGCATTTGCTAAGATGGTCGTAATTTCAAGCAATAAAATGTTCCTTGCTCCATAAGCCGTCAACTTTCCTCCACATTATTAAAGAATGACCCATGCAACACAATCACCAGGCCTTTATTCTAGCTGAAACTCTAACCTTCAAGTAGCTCCTGTACTGGCATGTTGATTTGCCCTAAGAGGACAGAATTAGGAGGAATTTCTTTTCAGTGCTCTTTTGTTCAGTGGACTTGATCTTTCAAGGGTGTTAGGTTCTACAGAGGGCATAAAGCAAAAGGCAAGGATTATCAAAATTACTCTTGAAGATGCCTTAGGGAGCACCATGTCAGACAATGTCCACCTCTCAGGAAGGCCAAGCAACATAGTTTTCCTCCACAGCATTGGGAGACATGTGTTTATTTTACTGATACAAAGTAAAGTCACTGTCTTGTCCCTAGAAGAATGAAAACAATGTCACTTGAAACCGTGGAGTTCCAGTCAGGGTGGGCTGGGAGGAAGATGCTCACACTATGAGAGGTGGGAGGGCCCCAAGACCTCCACCTCCTGTTTCAGCCTCTCTCCAGAGCACATCATAGATCCGCTGAGTAGGCAGAATCACTCCAACACTTCGGCTTCTTAGGCCCTCTTGTTTTTGCTGAATAAAGACAGCACATGAATATAGGATGCAACTCAGCTGCATTTCAAAGTTCTTACCTTTTCCACTCCCAAATGTTCCGTACTTTCCTTCTGACCCCAGGCTCTCCAATGACTCTCATTCTAGGATCCAGCCAGAAACTGTCATTGGAGTCAGTGTTCTGTGCTCCAGGGCTTTCTAACCATCTCTGGCCAATCAAAACATGGTTCAGACCATCAGAGTTCCACTATGACCCTGACTTGTTAACATGATAACCTTGACTCATGCCACAATATCAGCGGGTGAAAATGCTCTAAGGTGTTAACTTGCAATGATAGTGGGGCTTAGACTGGACTCTCTAGGGAAAGTTGGTAGGGAAAGTCGCTCAGTCGTGTCCGACTCTTTGCGACCCCATGGACTGCAACCTACCAGGCTTCTCAGTCCATGGGATTTTCCAGGCCAAAGTACTGGAATGGGTTGCCATTTCCTTCTCCAGGGGATCTTCCCGACTCAGGGATTGAACCCAGGTCTCCCGCATTGTAGGCAGATGCTTTACCCACTGAGCCACCAGGGCCTTACATAAATAAATGCAAAATCTGAACAGATATCATTTCCCCCCATTTTGGCTTAGATACTGAACTTACACATAGATCTTTGAGAGGAAAAACAGGTTAAAAATAATTCTTTCCTTTGGTTTTAAAATATAGGGAGTATTTTTTTAGTTTACATTGTCACTAGCACTCTAAATGCTCAACTATTTCAAGTTGAACATATTATTTGAGCAGAAATAGTATTTACCAGTGGAAAGTTTTACACCAAAGGAAAACAAAAAAATACATATTTCATGTCTTAGCAAATACTAGGCATTTTGTCTGAATATGGAACTTTTCTTAAAGGTCTAATTTTTTATTATATTTCATTTAGGTGAGAGATAATAAAACTTGTAGATTTTCTGAATTTAACATTAACTAGGATAAAACTTCTTCACAAATTATCCAAAAGATTATTATGTATGTTTGTTTCCATATCTTTCTCTTATAGTAGTTGTCTGTCACTGAGGAAAGCTTTGGTTTGCTTTCTGGTAACAATTAGTAATTAATTTCAGAAATGACATTTTTATTTGCTTTTGTTTTCAGAGTTGTGATGATTTAGGAGGGTTATTAATAACATTTTTCTGTCCTCAAGAATTGCTCTGTGGAATAGCTTCTCATGGTTCCTTTCATCATATTCAGCAAGGAAACAGCAAAGGCAATATAAATTTAATCTCAATATACAGGATGAAGGGTGCAGTATTAAACAGATCATAATTTTGTTGTGCAAGTTTCCTAAAGCACTCATTAAAAAGCTATAGGCAGCGCAACATGGTCAAGGCACTGTGTGGACTGCCATTATCTTCCAGCAGAGCGTGTGTGTGTGTGCGCATGCGTGTATAATCAGGAACTGCTGCCATTTCAACCAGAGATCCAAAGTCTATTTCCCGGACCTGACAGAACAGGTCATGGGCAGCAGCATCATGGGCAGCAGCAACACAGAATGGGAGAAAAGCGAAACGCAATCCTTCTCTAGTTCTGCCGTATAACTGGTTATGGGATGGTAGGCATGTCACTCCTTCTCTGGGTCTCTGTTCCTCAACTGAACACTAGGAGAGTGACCTGAAGGAAGGAGGTCCCTGCCAGCTCTAGGAGTCCAGGAATCTGTGTCTATAAGCATACTGGAGGCACTGGACACAGCTAACCCAGGAGCCTGGCATGGATGGCCCATTCCTAGACAGAAAAGACTGAGGATATCTGGTTCCCCATGCCATCAGCTTTGGCACGGACCAACGCAACCTGCAAAAGGTATAATATCTGCATACTGTATTGCCGAGGCATGCATAATTCAGTGAGCCAGGGCAACCTCATTATCTGTGCTTAGTCACCCAGAAAAAGCAAGAGACAGTCCGCGGGGGAGTATTTGCACAAGGCTCAGTTCACAGTTCTCAGCTCCTTCTCGTCTTTCAAGGCCAGGTGCGGCCCTTTCCGGCTGCTTTGGCTGTGCCTGAGGGGCTAACGTTCAGTCACTCCTCCTGGGGAAGAGCACTTGTCCTCCAGGTGGTGGCAGGTCTGAGCAGCCTACCTTCCCACCTGGTCAAATGGAGGGAGGGACAGTCCCTTTTCAAGCTCTGGAAAACCCCTGGAAGGTCCAGTTTACTATGTCTGACTGCAGAGTCTTTTTAAGTCGGGTGAAATGAAAAGAAACTAGGACTTCTTGGTCACTGTACTAATATTATTAAATGATAATCAGGTTTAAAACACTGAGGTCTTACAGAGTTTAAGAAGAATATAATCCTAGAGACACTGCTGCTGCTGCTGCTGCAAAGTCGCTTCAGTCGTGTCTGACTCTGTGCAACCCCATAGATGGCAGCCCACCCGGCTTCCCCATCCCTGGGATTCTCCAGGCAAGAACACTGGAGTGGCTTGCCATTTCCTTCTCCAGTGCATGAAAGTGAAGTTGCTCAGTTGTGTCAGACTCTTCACGACCCCATGGACTGCAGCCTACCAGGCTCTTCCATCTATGGGATTTTCCAGGCAAGAGTACTAGAAATTATTATTTCAGAGACCCTAGAAATATTACTTTCCATATTGCATGAGAATAAGCATTTAAAAATTAATGTTATTAATATTCTAGAGCTTTGTAAGCAGGATGAATCTGTAATATTCCCAGGGAAGGAGTGGGGGATAATAATATCCAAAAGATGATACTATGAGAACATACTATGTGATATAATCAGTCAACTAAACAGACAAAGATGATTTCTAAAAACCAAAATCCCTTACATCTTTATATTCTGAAGAGCACAACTAGTGTGACAGAAATGTTCCTTGCAGATTATCCCATCTGAATACAACAGATGAATTTCTCATACATGGTTGCTATGGCATCCAATATATATTCTCTCAGGACCAGGCCCTCCCAGAGCCAGATGGGAGGTTTTCGACAAAAGAACCCAGACAGTGAATCCAGGACTGACCTCCCCTTTGTTGCTTCTCTCTTAAAACTTTCACACATGTCCCCATGCTCATAGATCACACATGTGACCTCAGGCATGAAGGCTGGTTCAGAAGGGTGGAGTCTAGGACAGATGAGGGTGGGCCTCATGAGCATGAGGCAATACAACAGACCTGTCCTAATATACTGATTTCACATGCTGTCACTGCGTTGTTGCCATGTCAGTTCCATGGAGGAACTGTATTTGTAGGGAATGGACTCTTTGGCACCCAGTTACACACATTCATTTCCATTAACAAGGGAGAAAGAAGGGCAAGACTATAGTGGATACAGTGATGGGGCTTCAGACTGTCTCTTCAAAGCAGATGTGGCCAGGAATATCAGATGCTCCCTGCTCCCAAGTCTCAGAGGCACTTCTCAGCAGGAATTGCGCCTAGCTACAGGGAACTTCCTCCCCCAAGGCCACATGCCCGCCCAGGGTGGCATGCACCCAGTGACTGGTTGATGCAAAGATAAAATATAGGACGACCCTACAAGAACATCCCAGGTCTTCTCCCTGAGGATGGGCTGAGGCCTCTGTTGTGACTACACTGATGTTTCCTGTCTCCCTTGTCCAATCCCACCTTTCATCTAGGTCTAGCCCCACAAAGAGGAACTCTCCGATAACCTTCCATAAACAACTGTCAGAGTTTATTTTCAGGAAATCCAACCTGAGATGAGGATTAATGACCATGAATGGGCTGATTCAAATTTGGTGAGCAAGTAAACTTTGGGTTAACAACTTTTGAAAATGAGCTGCAATCAGTTGGAACACGTTTTCTGTGAAATTTTCCCAGCCTGGAGTAGAAAATAACCTTTTCCAACTGTATTCTTATATTCATTGTATTAGAAAAAAAAGGTTATTAAAACCTCAGAAGCAGAGAAACATGCACATTTTCAGCACACAGCCTACCTGTAAGAACATAGAGAATACCACATCTGGTAAGGTACCTGTGATATGCAGGAGAGATCAGTTCCCCTAAATGTGCATCTTATACTATTTAGGCAATAACATGTCTGCTCACCCCTGGTGAGTTGTCTGAATCGATGGTCACCCAACGGGAGCCTCTTACCTCCAGGACCAGCCACAGCTGTCCTCCCACACAGTGATCCGCTTTGTAAAACATTCCGTAAAACTTTACAACGTTGGGATGATTCGGGAGAAACTTCAAAATGTTGTATTCTGCCTCAATCTCTTCATCCATATCCTATATAGGGTAAAAAAAAACGCGTGCTGAATTCAGTATAAAGTGTGAGGTAGGGTACAGGACTGATACCATGATCAGGTAACCCCTTAATAAAGCATATTTAGTCTGCATTTTTTATGTCATCATTACCATATCTTGAAAACACCTAACAATGAACATGTAGATACCAACTAAAGCCTTCCAATTGTTATATCAGTAAAATGTCTTCATTATATATCTTTAAGAATAATATCATAAATATCCTTTTAAAATTTAAAAATGTCTGAATTTTCAAAGCAATTAAAGAGAAGTAGTGCAAAGGGATCCAACCAGGATACAACACTTATAACCTCACTGTGCTAAACAGTGGACAGCATTGTAAGCTCAGTGTTCAGTGCTCTGATGGATGCCAGGCTAAGATGAGTGAACACCATAAGTCTGGGCCACTTTGTAACTTACAGAGAGACCAGACTCTATGTAAACCCCAAACATCACTCTTTACAAGAGAATAACTGCTGAAGAGCCCTGGGGGCTAAAACCAAAACAATAGTAAAATGGACAAAAGAAAATCATCTAGAAAATCATCAAAGGAACTTTTGACTTCAAATGAAGTCCATTCAGACGGGCCGGACTTCCCTGGTGGCTCAGACAGTAAAGTGTCTGCCTACAATGCAGGAGACCGGGTTCAATCCCTGGGTTGGGAAGATCCCCTGGAAAAGGAAATGGCAACCCATTCCAGTATTCTTGCCTGGGAAATCCCATGGACGGAGAATCCTGGTAGGCTACAGTCCATGGGGTCGCAAAGAGTCAGACACGACTGAACAACTTCACTTCACTTCACTTCATTCAGATGGGCCAGGGAGTCATAACTCATTTTGGGATATCATGCCAGGTTTCAGTATCTCTAGAAAATCACCCGCAGAATCAAGAACGAAGTTGAAAACTCAGTGTGCATGAAAGCCTATATTGTGGTTACTTACACTGATTGGATCTAGAATTTTTACTGCGGCCAGGCTCCCATCTCTCTTATTAGTCACCTTGTAGACCTTGCCATAGGTCCCTTTACCTATGGTCTCTATAATTTCCCAGGTATCTGTGGGATCTGGAAGCGATTCAAGTCCAAGCATCGTGGCGTTGTAATGAAACAATCCATACAGATGTCTCCTGGTGGGAGGAAAAGCTTGTTATGAGCAACAGATCGCAGGATGAGTGTCAATGGGCTTTTGAAACAAGAATATTTTTATTTCTTAACCAGCAGTCTTGTGGTACTTTCCTTTTTAAACTGTCCCCTTGTACTTTAAGTAGATTTTTTTTTTTAAGAGATTTGAAGCCTCTTTAAGAAATGGGAGTAGAAGATACAGGGTGGGCTGCATGGCTCTGGAACATCTTTAAAAACACAATTCTAAAAGGGGAGATTCTATCCACACAGAAGGAGGGGGTAAAAGGCCAAAGAGGATGCGCAGTCATGACCAGACAATCGCATTCTAGGTTGCTAGCAGTGGCTGCTGATGCCAGGAAAAATCTGAAAGTCTCAGGTCTGAGGTCTTTACAGCCAAATTATGTCACCTTGACCAGGTCTCTCTCTGATGGCCACTAGAAACTAGCATCCAGCCTCTGTGTGCAAAGTCTGGGCTGCTAGGAAGGAGGATCTGGTGTCTCTACAAACCCCTATGTCCCTGTCCTTTCAGAAAGCTTATGTTAAATCTTCCAGGACTTCCTTGAGTCTCGAAAGGCTGGCTCAAGAGTTAATGATTAAGAAATGTGAAGATATAGAAACAAAGAATAGCTATTGGGCCAAGAAACTGGTAACAACTTAGACTATAAATCCGCCACATAGCAGAAACACTAAACTCCCAGTTCGCTGAAAGATATGGATAAAAGCCTGACACACATTTCTGAATTGTTTCTACAGGAAGAAGACTGCAACCAGATGAAAACTGCCGACCACAAGAACAGAGATTCTAGACTGGATGAAACTAGAAAGCTGAGGATGCTTGCAACTTCACCTTGATACCAACCAATCCGAGATGCTTGTGTACAAGTTGATCACACACCCTCCCTCACACTGCCTTTAAAAGTCCTTACCCAAAGCCATCAGGGAGTTCAGGTCTTTGGGGCATCGGCTGTCTATTCTGTTTGCTTGATGCCCTGCAGAAAACATTGAACTTTCTTTCACCACACCCCGCTGTCGGTGGATTGGCTTTGGTGTGAGAGGGTAAGAGAACCTAAATTGGGTCTGGTAATAGCATCAGTCAGTGCACAATATCCATTGTCATCCAGGTCTTAGGTCCTGCAAGGATTAGCCAAGCCCAGGCCCCATCCACACAGCAACAGCCTACTATGGAAATCACACTGAATGGCTAACCAGAGGCTGCAAGCTCACCCCACCTTAGCAGTAGTCTATTTAATAAGGACTTGGCCCTGTAAAGTTTACATACTTTAAAGTACCAGCAGCAAGCTTGGCAGGCAAACAAAGTCACCCTAGACTGGTCCCATGAAAAAGCCCCTTCAAATATAGTTACTCCAAGGCTGGAAGAGGGGTCTCAACCCCAGGCTGCTTCTAACCTCAGAAAAGGGGCCATTAGACTCCAACAGGAACAACCACAGCATCCAGTCCCCGCGTGTCCACCTGGAGTGAGCCCTTCTGCCTCATGCTGGGCAATCCAATTTCCACTTCTAATTATCTTCCAGAATGCATTCCCTCAAGACACAGCCTTTTGACTTGGAACAAAAATTCACTTTTCATCCTTACCCTTTCTGATGGGGACATTTCAAAGATATTGAAAACCATTACCAAAACCAAACAAAATCCCAATATCTGTGGTATTGATACTGGGAGGGAATCTGTCTTTCCAGAGTCCACCTGGCAGGAATTTCATGCTCTGAAGGGGTCTCCAACCAGCACCTTGAGAGCCCAGGCCAGGCTCACCCTTGGCTGAGACAATGACCCTAAAAGGTCAGGTGGTCAAACAACTCCTGATTTTCATCTTCTGGTTTCAAGATTCTAATGAACTCTAAGCTTTCCGCTTGGCCAGTGTTTCCCAAAATCCACCTTTTTCAGCACATGTTTCACAATTCTTGCCATATATGTATGTTACCTGTGCTATTAGCTACTAATTTAAATTATCTGCTTTTTTACATAAATAGATGTCTTATGTTTTTTTAAATTTTTTTGTTGCCCACAGACTGCTGGGAGAAATATCAACAACCTCAGATATACAGATAATACCACCCTAAAGGCAAAGAATGAAGAGGAACTAAAGAGCTTCTTGATAAAAGTGAAAGAAGAACAGGAAAAAGCTGGCTTAAAACTCAACATTCAGAAAACTGAGATCGTGGCATCTGGTCCCATCACTTCATGGCAAATAATGAGGAAACAAAGGAAACAGTGACAGATTTTTATTTCTTGGGCTCCAAAATCACTGTGGGAGGTAACTGGAGCCATGAAATTAAAAGACAATTGCTCCTTGGAAGAAAAGCTATGACAAACCTAGACAGTATGCTAGAAAGCAGGACATCACTTTGCCAACAAAGATCCGTGTAGTCAAAGCTATGGTTTTTCCAGTAGTCATGTATGGATGTGAGAGCTGGACAATAAAGAAGGGTGAGCACCAAAGAATTGATGCTTTTAAACTGTGGTGTTGGAGAAGACTCTTGAAAGTCCCTTGGACAGCAAGGAGATCAAACCAGTCAATCCTAAAGGAAATCAACCCTGAATATTCATTAGAAGGACTGATGCTGAAGCTGAAGCTCCAATACTTTGGCCACCTGATGTGAAGAGCTGACTCATTGGAAAAGACCCTGATGCTGGGAAAGATTGAAGGCAGAAGGAGAAGGGGACGACAGAGGATGAGATGGTTGGATGGCATCACCAATTCAATGGACATGAGTTTGTGCAAACTCCAGGGAAGCCTGGTGTGCTGCAGTCCATGGTGTCACAAAGAGTTGGACATGACTGAGCGACTAAACAACAATAACAACATGGCATGTAGGATCTTAGTTCCTTGACCAGGGATCAAACCCACACCCCCGGCAATGGAAGTCTGGAGTCTTAATCACTGGGAAGTCCCATATATATCTTTTAAAGGCACTTCATATCCCTACCCTAAATCATTTGCCATATATTAAAATTAACTGTGAAAAGATGATTATACTAAAAACAACAGTTGTTCAAGTACCATCAGAGACTACTGCCCCTGTTCTTTTGGGGAAAAGAAGGAGATCATGGAGTGATGGGGTAGAGTTAAAAACTAGCACAAACTTTTCCCTTAATCTCATCAAAAGACATGAAAAAGAATTAGCAAGTGAACAATTTTGTCCCTATGTAAATCACTGTCCTTTATTGCAAGATCCTCAAAACCTCTGAACACCTTGGGAATGGCTCTTCAGCTCAGCTTCTACAAAAGCAAAAGGCAGGATCAACTGGGGATGTTGATTAAGGCCAGACAAGTGGGGATGGGGATGGGGAGGGTAATGAGATGTGCTTCCTGGAGAGAAGAATCTGGCCCATCGGCGTGGGTAGAATTACTTTATACTCACCAGGACAGGCCTTGTTTCTCCACTTGCATCTGGGCTCAGCGCCACTGACACAGAGGTGCTGAGCCAAAATGCCTGCACGATCCAGGCCCTGCCCTGCCTAGCCCCAAGATTTGCCTAGCAGTGCATCTCTCTGGGCCTCAGTTTCCTCATTGGCATGGTGGGGCTGCTTCTGCCACCCACTTCACATTGTGGCTATGAGTCTAAGAGGATGAAGACAGAATGAAGTGAACGTGGTGAGTGCTTGACCAGTGACAGTTGCCGTCACAAAGGCACAGCACCATGCTCTGCCTCAGCAGAGGCAGCACAGCTTCTCGTTCTGTTTTATTTTACCCTCAGCCACAAACCAAATGAGGACCAAATTTGCTCTGCTCCAATCAGTTATCAGTTTCCAACAAATGGCAAGAATTCGGTGTGCACAAATGAAATGAAATCATAGCCCGTGGCAGTGGGAGAGGACCCTGGAAGCCCTCGAATCGAGTGGTTTCCTGATGATTTGGGGCCATGACACCCTTTTGTTAAATTAAATCTTCCTTAGGATGCTGATGGATAAGCTGAGAGAAGCGGTGCCCTTCTGGTTGAGGGAGGCTGGGGGAGCGGGTGCCTGCACTGTGCCTCCCGTGGGGGGCCAGAGGGAGCACCAACCCTCTGATCTGCTTGCAGCTGCTGGGTTCAGCACTGCGGGTCCTGTAGCCTGGGAAACCTCAGAACTAGGCAAACCAGGACAGTCTGTCACCCTAGACTCTGCGATCTTCTCTGAGCACTATTAGAAAATCACTAATTTAAGTAGCCTCCACCACCACCATCTCATCCCCTACTAGGCTTAAATTGTAACTTCCCCACACCCCAATTCATATGACTGTATGCGTGTGTGTGTTAGTCTCGGTTGTGTCTGACTCTTTGCAACCCCATGGACTGTAGGCCACCAGGCTCCTCTGTCCATGGGATTTCCCAGGCAAGAATACGGATGTGAGTTGCCATTTCCTTCTCAGAGCATCTTCCCGACCCAGGGATCGAACCTGGGTCTCCTGCATTGCAGATGGATTACTTACTGTCTAAGCCACCAGGGAAGCCTGCCCCAATTCATATATGGTGAAGTCCTAATCTCCAGTACCTCAGAATGTATTTGGAGATAGAGCCTTTAAAGAGGTAATCAAGGTAAAATGAGGTCATGGGGCAGAGGGGTGGGAGGAAGTTAATCCATATGACCAGTGTCCTTTAAAAAAGAGATTAGGGCACAGACACACGGAAGAAAGACTCTGTAACAGAGGGAAGATGGTCATCCTCAAGCCATGGAGGGAGCCCTCAGAAGGAACCAACTTTGCTGACATCTTGGGTTGGACTACTAGCCTCCCGAACTTTGAAGAAATAAATTTCTGTTGTTTCAGCCACCCAGTCTGTGGTACTTTGGTACAGGAGTCCTACCTAGCTAACTAATGGGTTTCCCTGGCGGCTCACTTGGTAAAGAATCTGCCTGCAATGCAGGAGACCTGGGTTCGATCCCTGGGTTGGAAAGATCCCTTGGAAGATGAAATGGCAACTCATTCCAGTATTCTTGCCTGGAAAATTCGATGGACAAAGGAACCTGGCAGGCTACAGTCCATGGGGTTGCAAAGAGGCAGACTTGGCTGAGTGACTAAGCACTTGTGCGCACACACACACACACGCTAATTTACAGACAAAACTTAGGTCCAGGGTGGTGAAAGGACTGTGTCGGGGCAGTACAGGAATGGGAATCCAGGCTTTCCTAAGCCCACATAATAGAATTAAGGGAATTCTCTGATTAGCAATGGTTCTCTCTGACCAACTGCACCAAATACTGAACAGTTCTGTGAGGGAGATGCTTCCCACATGGAAGCCAAACGCGTCACAGACCTAATAGACAGCACTCTCTGCACTCTGCAAAACAAGAAAAACTCACCAGAGCTAATCATCTACAGTCGACACCAGTAATGGGTGAGCAGAAGGTAGACCCCCCAGGTTCCACTGCCACGCCCATCATGTTGATCTGGACATTCATTCACAGACAGGGTTAAATAAAGGTGCAGCAGAACAGGCACACATTAATAGGCTTGCCAGTCTGCTGTCTTTAAAATCAATACCCGACTCTATAAACTCTCTGATGATTGATTAAACAGCCAGCCCAAACAGTGGCTGCTTATACAGCCCCTAAAGGTGGTGATAATCTGCTGGAGGAGGCAGCCCTACAGACAGCTGAAAAGCTGCTCCTGGCCAGAATGTTAACCTTGGTGGGTAGATGGTGCTTCTGCCTATGTCTGTGCCCAGGGCCTCACGTAATTAGCCCTCACGTAATTAGAGTGACCAAAGAAGGGTCAGGAGCAGTTTGGAGTAAGAGGATGAACGTGGGACTGCAGTTTCCTGCGTCTCCCACATGAGGTCTCCATCATTTATTCAAACACAGAATTAAAGAGTGACCTCAGGAGATTTGGCTTCCCTGTAAAGAATCTGCCTGCAATGTAGGAGACCCCAGTTCAATTCCTGGGTCAGGAAGATCCCCTGGAGATGGGATAGGCTACTCACTCCAGTATTCTTGGACTTCCCTGGTGGCTCAGCTGGTAAAGAATCTGCCTGCAATGCTGGAGACCTGGGTTCGATCCCTGGGTTGGAAAGATCCCCTGGAGAAGGGAACACCTATGCACTCCAGTATTCTGCCCTGGAGAATTCCATGGACTGTGTAGGTCATGAGGTTGCAAAGAGCTGGACACGACTGAGTGACTTTCACTTCACTCAGGAGACTTGAAATCTCAAGTTACATGGGTTGCTCTCAATGCAAAACAAATAGAAGGACAAATCTATCTGGGAAGATGTGAGTGATGGCATTTTTCAGCATGAGACGGGCTCAGGCAGTTTATACCCCAATTCATATTTCTTATGGACCTGGACATGTCTGTAGTGTGGCTGTTCTAGAGTGAAGACTTGGTGAATACTCTTTGATTTTTTTATGTAGTAATACTATGGAAGTTGATACCACAAACAGATTTCTGATCAAAGTCACTACTCTCTCAGAGCAAGATTCTGCTGTCCCCTCTCTTCCTGTGGCATCCAAACCCTTCCACTATGGGGAAAAGCCATCAGCAAGGCAAGGAAGACATCACTTACGAAAGAAATCTCCATCTAGTACATAAGGGTAACCTAGGTATTAAAGGAATGTTTCCCTACCTTTGCCCACACATCAGAATTAACAAAATATCTAGGATATATCCAGCTTCTCATTACTTAAGCCACCAGATAGACAGAAAGAAAAGCAGACAGATATTTAATAAGAGACTTTAAACAATGGGGCTTCTCTGTGGCTCAGATGGTAAAGCGTCTGCCTGCAATTCAGGAGACCCAGGTTCGATCCCTGAGTCAGGAAGATCCCCTGGAGAAGGAAATGGCTAACCATTCTTGTACTCTTGCCTGAAAAACTCCATGTACTGACGCCTGAGGAACCTGGTAGGCGACAGTCCATGGAGTCGCAAAGAGCTGGACATGACTGAGAGACTTCACTTTAAACAACAAGGTCCTACTGTATCTCACAGAGAACTATATTCAGTATTTTGTAATAACCTATAATGAAAAAAAATCTGAAAAAGAACACACATAAATATTTCTATGTACATATAACTAAGTCACTTCGCTGTACTCCAGAAACCAAGACAACATTGTAAACCAACCATACTTCAGTAGAAAGAAGAGACTTTATCTTTGTGGTAACAGAATCCCTTAGAAGATAAGAACAATAGTCCTTGTTTTGTTTTGTTTTCAGAAGACAATCTCCTAGAGTCACAGGCTGTGCCTCTTTCAGCAGTTGGGAAAGCAGGCTGTCAATAATATTCTTTCTGTTGAAAAGTACAAATGGACTGAACATGACCTCTGTTGGCAACTAAGAGCAGGGGCAGGTCTTGCTCCACCAGAGAACAGCTCAGCTCCAGGACCTTCTACCGCAAGAGAGGGGCACCTTGCCCAGGTTTCACGCCGCACTGCAGTGTGGAGTTCCCATGCGGCTGTAAAGCAGGAGCACACCTGCAGCTTTATCTTAGCAGGACTGATGCCTAAAGACTTCCTGAGGAGTTCTGGTTACAATTATCAGCAGAGGACACACTTTAAAAAATAAGCCAACATATTCCAGGCTTAGGTTGTGTCAAACGTTACACCATAGAGATTTAAATTCCACACATTTTTAGCAATCACAAAGGAAAGTCAGGCATCCTGACGGAAGAACACCCTAAGAAAGAGTGTTGCCAAAAAAATTAAAGCTGAATCTGATCGAACTTCTAGATTACCAATTGACAGGAATAACACAGGTCAGGACAACGTGCTAGACAACACCGTGGGTGTATAAATAAGCAAAATCCAGACTCTCGGTAAGAAATGCTCTGAGACAAATGACCCAACTTCTTCAAAAAATAAACTGCAAATAAAAATAAATAAACTGAAAGGGGAAACCTCAGGATTGAAAGGTGCTTATGACTTATGATACATACCAAATATAAAATAAACTGGATTCGCAAAAACAAACACTAAAAAAATAACAGTTATGAGATTATTAGGACACTGACTAGTTATTTGATGATATTAAAGACATATTGCTAATTATTTTAGTTGTGATAACTATATTTGTGGCTGTATTTTTAGTCCTTATCTTTTATCAATACATCCTGAAATATTTACAGGTACAACAATATGCTGTCTGGAAAAATATGAGTGGAAAAAATACAGGGCATACATGACAAAAGACTGACCATGGGAGATTATTATTGAAGCTGTATACATGAGCGTTCATGATCATGTTCTGTTTACATTTGTATGTTTTTCAATTCCCTATTTTGGAGATTATAAAAAGTTTTAAAACTTCTGTGTAATTAACGTATGTCAGCATACATTCTGATATTCATACACCAGGTCAATCCCACCTCTCGTTGAACCACTTCCTCATAGTGGATTCTATAAAAATGTCTCTGGACAGCTACATGTAAAAGAATGAAATTAGAATGTTCTCTAACACCATAGGGGCTTCCCAGTTGGTGTTTAGTGGTAAAGAATCCTCCTGCCACTGCAGGAGACATAAGAGACACTGGTTCGATCCCTGGGTCAGGAAGATCCCCTCAGGAAAGAAATGGCAACTCCCTAACACTACACACAAAAAATAAACTCAAAACATGTTAAAGGCCTAAATGTTAGACCAGCTATTATAAAATTCCTAGAGGAGAACATAGGTAAAACACTATTGGACATAAATCACAGCAATATTCTTTTGAATCCATCTCCCAGAATAAGGGAAATGAAAACAAAAATCAATAATTGGGACCTAATTAAACTTTAAACTTTTGCACAGCAAAGGAAATCATAAACAAAATGAAAAGACAACCTACAGAGTGGGGGAAAATATTTGCAAATGATGCAACTGACAACGGATTAATCTCCAAAATATACAAACAGCTCATGCAACTCAATAAAAAATAAATAAAAACAAATGATCCAATCAAACGTGGGTAGAAGAACTAAATAGACATTTCTCCAAAGAAGACATACAGATGACCAAAAGGTACATGACAAGATTCTCAACACAACTAGTTATTAGAGAAATGCAAAGCAAAACTATAATGAAGTATCACCTCACACTGCTCAGAATGGCCATCTTCAAAAAGTCTACAAATAAGAAAAGCTGGAGAGCAGGTGAAGAAAAAGAAACGCTTCTACACTATTGGTGGGATTGAAAAACTGGTGTAGCTGTTATGGAAAACAGTATGGAGGTTCCGTAAAAAAACAAAAAAGCAGGATTACCATATGATCCAGTAATCCCACTCCTGGACAGGGAAAAACCATAATTTGAGAATATACAGGCACTCCATATTCATTACAGTACTATTTACAGTAGCCAAGACATGGAAGCAACCTAAATATCCATTGACAGATGAATGAATAAAGAAAATGTGGGATATTTACACAATGGAATATTACTCAGCCATAAAAAATGAAACAATGCCATTTGCAGCAGGGATGCACCTAGAGATAATCATACTAAGTGAAGTAAGCCAGACAGAGAGAAACAAATATCATATGATATCACTTACATGTGGGATCTAAGTAAATGATGCAGATGAACTTACATACAAAACAGAAACAGACCCACAGACACAGGAAAAAAATTTACGGTTACCAAAGGCAAAAAGGAGGCAGGGATAAATTTAGGAGTTTGAGATTAACATATTCACACTAGACACATAACATAGATAACCAACAAAAACCTACTATATAGCATAGGGAACTGTACTCAATATTCTGTAATAACCTATATGGGAAAAGTATCTGAAAAAGAATAGATATTTGTAACTGAGTCACTTCACTGTATACCTGCAACGAACACAACATTATAATCTATATTTCAACAAAAATAAATTAATTTTTTTAAGTCTCAAAGTCTCATGTGGGCTAGCACTGGAGTCATTAAGAAATAGTAAACCACCAATATAAGACCAACAATAAAACACTTTAATTCTAAAGCACCCACACTTGTATTGTCCGAAAGTCACCTTTTCAGTCTACCTCTAGGTGACCGAGGCACAGTCAGTCCCCCTCAGTGGCTGATGTCCCAGCCCAAACTGCCACTAAATGCAGAACTGTAGTTACGAGAAGCTAATGAACCGCTGAATGGCACAGGAAAATCAATAGGCAGAAGAAAGCAAGTGACCTTCTTCTGCCCGTCCAACTCCTGTTCTTTTTTCCTGAAGGAGGAAGAGAGAAAGAACACCAATACACAGACACTGAAATAAATAAAAAGGCTCATCACCAAAAAGATCTGTGATCTTTTTCCTCTGGTCTCTGAAAAAGGACTGCCCAACTGCCTGAAGCTGAATCTGCCCGAGGCTAAATGCAGAGTCACTAACAGGCTGGGTGGGCGGCCCCTAGGCAGCCGGTGAAAGGCCTAGAGGGAAAATGAAGGATAGTCAAGGTGAGCCTTGGCTTTGGCAATAAAAGGAATCCACAAAACAAATTTCACATAGTGCCCTTAAAACTGATGTGTTTAGTGAAAAAGAAGCAAACAAACGAACCCAAAGAAAAACGGTCCTCCTGATAAATTCCCTGCTCATTCACCTGCGTCTTTTCAGAGGCCCTATGAGCTGATACACCACAAGGGCTCAAAAGCAAATAGATGAGCTCAGTTCCTCCAGGGCTGAAGTGAGCACTAAGTATCCTCACCGTGAAGTGCGGCCATTTCTCCCACGTGCTACTGCTCTTGCCTTGTCCTTTTGCCCATCACCTCTGTGGATTAATAAAAAATTAGACTTGGGGTTTCAAGGTGACTGTACATCAACAATAGGTCATAGATTAGCTCGTGTGTGCTCAGTCACTAAATCACGTCCAACTCTTTGTGATCCCACGGACTGTAGTCCGCCAGGCTCCTCTGTCCATGGGGTTGTCCAGGCGAGAATCCTGGAGTGGGGTGCCATTTCCTTTTCTAGGGGATCTTCCCGACTCAGGGATCAAACCCACGTCTCCTGTGTCTCTTGCATAAGCAGGTGTATTCTTTACCACTGAGCCAGCTAAGAAGCCCACTGGATTAGCCCAAGTTATTATAAAATTTATCATTTATGCATTTAGTAGGTAGCTATTAAATGCCAATCGTATGCAAGTCTTGGACTAGGTTCTATAAGGAATAATAGGAATCAGCTTTGGTTTTAAGGTTCTAAGCTTGTTTACGAAAACTTTATGACTTCTGGGTGAGAAGGAAGAGTAAAGTCAGGTATCAAGTTTCTCTAAAACTAAATGAATGAACATCGTTAACAGCAAAAAATTGAGATCCAACAAAGAAAACGAAAACGTACAGCATTAATCAAACAAAAGAAGGGATACAATTTCATGCCATAATTTGAAAAGTAGCATTTGGGGAAAGCGAGAGATGGAAGATCCCAGGAATGAATGCTATTCTTAGCTCAGCTCTCTCTCTTCTCCCAGAAGAGTGGTGAGTTTGAGAAATGATAGTTAGACAAAATTCTGTAAAACCTTAATAACACTCTCTATTTAGAGAGAAATAGAAGGATGAATTAGCAGCAGAGAAATGGGTCCAGGCTCATCACTTATATATGCATAAGAATTTAAGAACCTTTTGCTAACATCACTCAAAACTAGGCTTTGTGGGTCATTAAAAGAAGTAAAAGAAATGATCAGGCTGTGTTCTAAAACAAGGTACATTTCCAAAGATACGCAGGAAAAGATGCCTCCTGCCAAGTAGAGTAATGCTAGCACAGCACTTTTAAACAATATTTCGGAGAGAAAAGCAAAGTCAGTATCAATCAAGCATGACTGCCCCAATGTCCAATACCCATACATCAGAGGGCAAAATGAACAGTCCAGACAGATGTTTCCTGGTAAAATTAACTGAATATCAAGGCAGAGAGAGAATTTTTCAGGTACAGAGGACAGATACACACACACACACACACACACATATCCATCCCCCAAAACAAAACGAAAAGCAAACAGAACAGAACAGAAGCTCAGGTTTCTCTCCACACCAACACTCAATACTCATTAGAGGATAATCTGTAATCTATGTGTACAATAGTCTGAGGGAGAAAAAGTGTGACCATTTTTATATTTAGCCAAAGTGTTATTCAAGAACAGAGATAATAAACATTTTCAGACATGAAAGAGCTCAGTGATTTCGTGACTCCTACTTGAAAAAAAAAATGACTTCAGTTCAAAACTGAGCAAACAAAGAGATAAAGGTGGAGGAAAAAGTCTGATAGGGATATCTGAAATTATTTCTATTTAGAAATGATACAAAGTAGCAGTAGGAAGTACATTTACAGAGGNTATTCAAGAACAGAGACAATAAACATTTTCAGACATGAAAGAGCTCAGTGATTTCGTGACTCCTACTTGAAAAAAAAAATGACTTCAGTTCAAAACTGAGCAAACAAAGAGATAAAGGTGGAGGAAAAAGTCTGATAGGGATATCTGAAATTATTTCTATTTAGAAATGATACAAAGTAGCAGTAGGAAGTACATTTACAGAGGGAACTATTATACATTTTAATAATAAAAAAATAGTAAACCAAATTAACAAGAGGGGGAAAGTTTCTCTACTTTCTAAAGATGATAAATCAAGAAATTGACATTTAAATATTTAGTTAAATGTTTAAAATTTAAAAGTTATAAAGTTATTTATTTAAAATTATAAAATTATATTTAAAGTTATTTAAAATTTAAAATTATAAAGTTAACCAAGTACTCAGCCTTCTTCACAGTCCAACTCTCACATCCATACAGGACCAGTGGAAAAACCATAGCCTTGACTAGACAGACCTTAGTCGGCAAAGTAATAATGTAAGTTAAGAAGCATTAAAAATGTTCAGATGAAATTAAAAGACGCTTGCTCCTTGGAAGAGAACCTATGACAAACCTGCTGCTGCTGCTGCTAAGTCGCTTCAGTTGTGTCCGACTCTGTGCGACCCCATAGACGGCAGCCCACCAGGCTCCGCCGTCCCTGGGATTCTCCAGGCAAGAGTACTGGAGTGGGGTGCCATGACAAACCTAGACAGTATTAAAAAGCAGAGACGTCACTTTGCCAACAAAGGTCTGTGTAGTCAAAGCTATGTGTTTTCCAGTCGTCATGTATGGATGTGAGAGTTGGACCATAAAGCAGGATGAGTGCCAACGAATTGATACTTTTAAACTGTGGTCCTGGAGAAGACTCTTGAGAGTCCCTTGGACAGCAAAGAGATCCAACCAGTCAATCCTAAAGGAAATCAACCCTAAATATTCATTGGAAGGATTGATGCTGAAGATGAAGCTCCAGTACTTTGGCCACATGATGTGAAAAGCCCAGCTCCTTAGAAATGACCCTGATGCTGGGAAAGATTGCACACAGGAGAAGGGGATGACAGAGGATGAGATGGTTGAATGGCATCACCGACTTGATGGACGTGAGTTTCAGCAAGCTTTGAGAGTTGGTGAAGGACAGGGAGGCCTGGTGTGCTGCAGTCCATGGGGTCACAAAGACTTGGACATGACTGAGCGACTGAATAGCAATAAAGAGCAAAAATATTTATTATATCAATAAATCTAGGATTCTTTAATGAGAAGAAACCAAATCTGCAGAGATCCACACTAAAATAAACTATCTAAGTCTTCGTGACTCAGAAAGTTTAAAAGTAAAAGGAGGTCAAAGATAAGTCAGTCCAATGGTAACAACAACAAAAATCACAGTATTAATACTAGAAAAGAGTTAGTTCTAGCAAAAATATTTATTATATCAATAAATCTAGGATTCTTTAATGAGAAGAAACCAAATCTGCAGAGATCCACACTAAAATAAACTATCTAAGTCTTCGTGACTCAGAAAGTTTAAAAGTAAAAGGAGGTCAAAGATAAGTCAGTCCAATGGTAACAACAACAAAAATCACAGTATTAATACTAGAAAAGAGTTAGTTCAAGGCAAAAACTATTAAAGAACATGAAGTGTTATTAGTATGTTCAACAATAATAGTTGAGCAATTACTGTGCACCAGGTACAATTCTGGAGAAGGATATGGCAACCGCCTCCAGTATTCTTGCCTGGAGAATCCCATGGACAGAGGAGCCTGGCGGCCTACAGTCAATAGGGTCGCAAGAGTCGGACACCACTTAGCGACTAAACCACACTACCAGGTACAATTCTACATACTATTAGAATAACCAAAGTTTAAATTTGTAATGAATTTATAAGTATTATAAATCTTTCAGCACCAGAGACAGTGTCAAAATTTATAGAAACAGAAACCTTTAGAAGAAATCAGCAAAACACAATAATAGGTAACAGATATTGTCGGTAATGACAGAACAAGGAGACAAAATAAGAAATATGAATCAGACAGTCAAAATGGTTAACCCAGTAGATATATATCTAAGTGCATAATCTAACATAAAACCTCTTTTCTAGTACTGATGGGCTATTTAATTTTAAAAAGATAGAATACTTTAGTCCACAAAATAAAGTCTCAGTGTATTCCAGGAAAGTGGAATTAGAACACTCTTCCCTGACCACACTGCAATAAAACTAAATATTAATAATAAAAAATAAGAAAAATCCTTGCCACCTGAAAATCTTAAAGCCCTCTCAGATCTTGACACAGTGGAAAAAGTTAAAACTGAAATTATAGTATAAAAAAATAACAATATTAAAGACAATACCTAGCAAAAAAAAACTTTAGAAGCTGGACTCAATGTATAAGCTGCGGAAAAACAAAATAAAACCGATAATAATAAACCAGTTTAGTCAACAAAAGGAAACAAGATACAACCTCAAGGTCCATCACTATGGAGAGATTGTATGATAAATCAAAATAATAACATAAAACAAAATATCATCTACCAGATATAATCACTTAACAGAAAGTAAGTTTTGCTTCAATTAATATAGAAAAATGTCAAAATGTACAATTACAGTTTTTTAAAAGTATTGAACAAGTGTATTGATAACTTTTGTGTAAATAGAAATCAAATGTACACTTACAGCCATTTTATGTGTATGTGTGTGTATCTATGCATTTTCCAGAAGGCTATAAAGCTCAGACTTTAGGGAAAAGTACCAGGAGAAGCACCAGAGAGGTTGGAAAAGAGAAAAACTAATTTTGAAATTAATATAATTTTTCAAAACTTCATACCTATCTACACAATACTTTTTTGCTGGGACATAGATTATTTCATTTTACAAGATATATTCTGTTTTAACAAATAAGAGATCTCTAGAGAGATTATTCTCACCCAGATGCATGCTGGAGTCATGGAAAAACAAAACCACATGAAGCTGTAGAAGCCCATCTTGAGAAGAAGAAAGAAGAAAAACCCAAAAGACCATATGCTTGAGAGAGGACTGGTGACTGGGTTCACTATGCATGCTGTATCCAGGCCCTCTCAGGCTTGCTGAACTTTGCTGTCCTTGAATATCCATGAAATTTCCTACTACATTCTCCTAAGAAGTCCCCCAACACAGGTCCCCTTCTCACAAGCCAATTTGGGTCTCTCATAGGCTGACTTTAGCTCCTAAAAACCCCCAAAGGAGCCTTGGCCTGTACCTTGCTGAATACCCTGCATTATTCCAGAGTGAAGGTGCAGCCTTACCTTGCCAAAAATAAAGCAAACTGAAGCTTAAACCCCGTGAACTCCTGCAGTCAGTCATGCCTAGCGAGCATGATTTAAATAGAAACTTGTCCAGCAACATTCTAGAATAAGAATATTCATGATGAAGATATCCATATCTGAGTAACTTACTAAGAAGATTTTGTCTATGTTATAGTATGTTCTATATGAATCATAAATCATAGGACAATGCTTTTAAAGCTGGAAGCCTAGCTTTTAAAAAGAAATCAGAAGAGTGAACAGTGAAAGTTTAGAGGAAATTTGTCCAAATATTAAATATAATAAACATACAGACACAGACAAAATTTAAAAAACACATACCATACAAGCATGAACAAATCAGAACAATTCCAAACTAATGCATAAGCAAGTGCATGATACGGCCAAGGCTGGTAAGACAGAGACAAGGCCCATTTGTAAGAACTGGCTTCTTCTCAAACAACCCACCTGCACATGGTTAGATAGGACCCACTCAAGTACAGCACAGATCTCATCTCTTCTGGGAGGCTCCCCTACTCTTGCCAGGAGAGAAAAACAATTCTAGCTTCATAAAACACTAAGACAATACAGAGAAATAAAGGAATAAAAATATCACAATGCTCATAAAATTCCACCATCCAAACATAATGACTCTGAACTATAAATATCATTGCAGATACTAGTACATACACTCATATATACTCACATAAAGATGAATGGCTATGCTTGTTTGCTTGTCTGTTTCACAAGGCAGAGGATCTGGTTTCCAGCCCCATCTCCCTACTGAATTGCTATTTCAAAGGTTTCAGTCATGAAATTCAAGACACTTAATCCCGCATCCTTACCTTCCAGGGAATCAGCCATAGGCGAACCCTCCAGGGCTGTTGTCTTTTTTACCAAACACTCCCTTCCCTTTGTTTTCTTTATACCTTACTTTGCTGGTTCCTAATCTGCCTCTTCATTCTCCCATTAATGTGGACACTTAAACCCAAGTCCTCCCTTCAGTCTTTCACTTGTCTTACAAATGGCTCATCTCCACTGATGGCTTTAATAATCATGTCATAGCAGGTGACACCATCTTTCCAGCCCTATTTCTATTCCTCTGAGCCCCAGACCAGGATTACTAACTGCTTGCCACACATCTCCACTAACATGCAACCCTTAATTTGCAAAACCCTCAGACATTGCACATATAAGATTAACCAACCGCCTTTGGCTTCTCAAAGCCACTACTCAATTCCCAATGTCCATTAGGGACTCCATCATTTTTTCTGGTAGCCCAAGCGATGGCCTTACTTTCATATTAGTCAGCCACTAAGCTGTGGCCATTCTTTGTTCATTTTTGTCTCTCCCTTTTCATCCTCACTGCTGCCACCTCTGTGCATCTTACAAAGGATGGCTACAAGAGCCTTCTTGTCTCCCTTCCTCTAGTCTCCTTTTATTACAACTGCTAATATACCTCACAACCACATACAACATCCAAAATCATCAAGTAATTCATGTCACAATCTTGCTTAAACAAATAACCTGTGATGGCTCCCTACTGCTAAATTAAAAAACAAAATTCTTTAAATATTTAAGACCTCAATAACCTAAATACAGCTTCCCATTCCTTTCTCAAAACTCCTTCCATTTCCTTGTGCCAAGCTTGTGATGAATTTCAGCCTAAACCCTTGCCATTTTCTGAACCATCCTTGGATGTTTGCACCTCTGTCATTTTGGATTTCTGCCAACAAGAGTGCTCATTCCACCATATCCATTAATCAAGAATCCTGCCAGTCCTTCAAGAGCCAGCTCATGTTCCCTAACCCCTCCTCAAGTAGGCAGCACCTCCTCCTCTGAACTCAACTCCCCATCAGGATCTCAGTCTTCTTATAGACAGGGACCATCTAATTCATATGAGTCCCCTCTGCACTTGCATCAGCTGTCACTCAACAAATATTTATGAAACCAAAGAGAGGAAAAGATGGAATGCGATTAAACAGGGAGGACTGAATTTTGGAGTCCCAAAGCAATAACTTAAGCTGACCCTTGAAGAAAGTATATGCTTTTAATTAGTAGGGGTTGTGGAAAAGATATTCAAGAAAAAAATTAATGGAGGCATGTTGAGCATTTTCAACAAGAAAGTCTTTCACTGTGGAGGGCTGTCCTGCATATCTCAAAATTGTGTGCCAACCCCCCTTCTACTGTGACAGCCACAGGCAGCCCCCAGCCCTCTTCCAGGTGAGAAGGATAAATTAAGGTTAGCTGTGGGCACTGGAGAGGAAACTGCTGAACCCTGACAAGATTTGACTGGAGCAAAAGAATTACTTCCACCAAGGAGATGAGAAGAAGTACACCCAGCACCCTCAGGCTTATCTTTCACCCCCTCATGCTACTGTGGAGGAAATAAAGCAACTGACAGCCACTCCTTTTTCCATCAGCTTCCTCATGTACACACTGAGAAGCAGTGAAAATACAAGGTGAAAAGCATGGTTACTAACTCTGGGTTCAAATCTCAGCTTTTATACTTACTAGCTTAACTGGATGGAGAAGGCAATGGCACCCCACTCCAGTACTCTTGCCTGGAGAATCCCAGGGATGGGGGAGCCTGGTGGGCTGCCGTCTATGGGGTTGCACAGAGTCGGACACAGAGTCGGAAGCAACTTAACAGCAGCAGCAGCTTCATTGGAAAGGAGAGAATTGCTTAACCCTCTGTGCCTCTGCTTCTCATCCATTAAACAGAAATAATGAGTCACCTTTCAGAGTTGTGTGGTAGTCCCAGCCAACAGAAGGCACAAAACACATTGTTTATTATTACATCTTAGAAAAAATCCACTAGCTAGAAAAGAGAGAATATCACCGCTAGATGCACTTTCAATAAACAGCAAAACCCCTTCTATCATAGAGAGCATTTTCTGAATAAATATTAGATGCTGGACACTATGCCAGCTGCCATACTTCCATGAGACAGTAGCTGTTACTATTTCTACTTTATAGATAAGAAAACTGAGGCACTGAAAGGTTAAGTGAGTTAAGCTGGGAACCAGGATTTAATTATTTCTGTTTACCCCACTCTGACTCAGTCAGCTAATATTTAATGAGCATCTACTAACTATCTGGCAGGGTTTCCCAGCTGGTGCTAATGGTAAAGAATCTGACTGCTAATGCTAGAGATATGGGTTTGATCCCTGCATCAGGAAGATCCCTGGAGTAGAAAATGGCAACCCATTCCAGTATTCTTGCCTGGAAAATTCCATGGGCAGAGGAGACTGGTGGGCTACAGTTCTTGGGGCCATAAAGAGTTAGACATGACTGAGTGACTGAACACACACACACACTGTCTGACAGTGTTCTGGGTGCTGAGGATATAGCCAACACCTCAACTGATGATCAAAGCAGGCTAAAACCATGCCTTCATGAAGCTTATATTCTAGCAGGGGGAGAGAGAGAATCAACAAAATAAAAATAATAAATAGATGATGGGTGGTGATCAGCTGCTGGGAGAAAGTAAAGTAGGAAAGGTGGATAGAAAGAGTGGTGAAAAGTAGGGGAACTGCAATTTTAAAATGCATGGCCAGAGAAGTATCACTGACCAAGAGGCATTTGAGAAATGAGAGGAAAGAGATGTAAGAGTAAAAATCTTAGCCAGGGATTTGGAGTGGGAGCCATTCCTAATAGAGGGTATAGGAAGTGCAAAGGCCGTGAGGCAGGAGTTTGCCTGGCTTATTCAGGAAACAGCAAGAAACCAGTGCAGCTTCAGTGGAATAAGCAAAAGAGAGAAGTCGGAAGTGGGGTCAGAGAGAATGGGGCAGGGAAAGAGGAGATATCATGTAGGTCTTCATTAGCTTTGTAAAGTAAGGACTTGGATTTTACTTAGAAAGCTGTTGATGGGATTTGAGCAGGAGGGACATGATGTGACTTATGTTCTAACAAGTTACTCTGGTGGCTGTGTAGAGAGTGGACTGGAGGAGATGTCACTTGGAGGTACCTTGCTGCTGCTGCTAAAGAATAGCCAAAGTTATTGGCAAGAACACAGGAGTACCAGTGCCATCCTCAGTTCTAGCAGCTGTGATCCAAATGAACTTTTTTCAGAGTAAAGTGCTTGGGAAGTCTCTTTCCACTCTATCTAGGATGTCTTGTTGATGACATAGGTCATAGGGAACCCTCCCTCAACTACTCAGCACTGGGACCCTTTCTAAAGCAGACTGTCAGGATGAAAGCCACAGCGGCTGGATGGAAACTGCCACATTCACATTCATCACTCCTTAGTGTTTCCCTCGTTTTTGCTGGTGAAGCTGAGTACAGAACTGGCTGTCCAGTCTTAGTACACGGTAGGCCTTCTATGATGGGAACATTTAGAAGACAGTCAAGTGGGAGGACAAAGTCCAAAGAGAGCTAGGACTAAGCTTAGCCAGATATTCCACAAAATGCATATTGACACCTACTCTGAGCAAATCAGCTACCAGGACTTCCCTGGTGGCTCAGACGGTAAAGCATCTGCTTACAATGTTGGAGACCCGGGTTCAATCCCTGGGTTGGGAAGATCTCCTGGAGAAGGAAATGGCAATCTGTTCCAGTATTCTTGCCTGGAAAGTCCCATAGATGGAGGAGCCTGGTAGGCTGCATCCCACGGGGTTGTAAAGAGTCGGACAAGACTGAGCAACTTCACTTTCACTTTTCTGAGCAAATCATTGAAAGACCCTAAAATGAATCAAATTCAGTCTGACATAAGTGGGCATACCATCCATTATGTGAAAGGATATGACTTGAATATAAGTTACTATACGGCAATAAGTAGGCACACCACACATGATACACTATATAGTATAGTTACTTGAGGACAGTTATATAGTTACTCGAATATGATTATTTAATTACTTGAGTACAAGCAGCAATACTGCAAAATAGAAAGTGACAAATGTCTTATAGGGAGGGAGAGAGCCTATTCAGAAGATCTGGGGGTGGCCTCTAATTTGGCCTTAGAGAGGAAACTGGAGCTAGAGACAGAGATGGGCTGAAGAAGGTGGGTCAGACAGAGGGAGAGACTGGAGAATGGGGGACTCAGGATGGGAGCTCGGTCGGTAAAGAATCCGCCTGCAATACAGGAGACCCCAGTTCAATTCCTGGGTCAAGAAGATTCACTGGAGAAGGGAAAGGCTACCCACACCAGTATTCCTGGGCTTCCCTTGTGGCTCAGTTGGTAAGGAATCCACCTGCAATGTGGGAGACCTGGGTTCGATCCCTAGGATGGGAAGGGAAAGGCTACCCACATCAGTATTCTGATCTGGAGAATTCCATGAACTATATAGACCATGGGTCACAAAGAGTTGGACACAACTGAGTGACTTTCACTTTCAGGATGGGAACCAAGGTTGGGAGAGTTTAGAGAGACTTGGGAACGCTCAGAAAAATCTCTCAGCAACATATTTAAAATGAAGATTCTGGGCCCACACCCAGCAATTCTGAGTTGATGGGTGGAGAAATCTCTATTTTTAGCAAGGACCCTCAAGTAATTCTGAAGCAGTTATGTCGCACTCAACTCTACCTCCACTTTGAGAAATACCAGTAGAGATGAGTTAAAACCACTCATGTAAATTTTTCCTTGCTATTTTCTCTCATATAATCCTGTCAATTTCCTCTACAGGACTAATTGTTATAGATACTGTTTATACATCTTTTACTTACTACTGTTTCATGCCACAGGATATGAGCTTTATTAAGTCACCAACATACAGCAAATATTGTACTTAATACTGGCAGAATGTTAAATGGGAGAGCTAGGTCTGAGTGCTGGAGGCCTTGAATATCTCACTAGGTATAAAAACCTTATTCTAAAGGCAAGTCACTCAACCTCTCTGTTCCTCAGCTCCTTTTAATGTAGAAGATGGAAAATAAGAATATTTTCTCTATGGGTTTGTTCTATGAATTAAGATAAACATGCCAACATATGTAAACTTTAGATCTATTCTTGATCCTGGTCCATAGCAAGCACTCAGTAAATTATTATTAGCCAGTGGGAAGCTATTGAAGTTCCCAAACAAAAAGAAAAAAAAAAAAAAGAGATGGGCTGAAGAAGGTGGGTCAGACAGAGGGAGAGACTGGAGAATGGGGGACTCAGGATGGGAGCTCGGTCGGTAAAGAATCCGCCTGCAATACAGGAGACCCCAGTTCAATTCCTGGGTCAAGAAGATTCACTGGAGAAGGGAAAGGCTACCCACACCAGTATTCCTGGGCTTCCCTTGTGGCTCAGTTGGTAAGGAATCCACCTGCAATGTGGGAGACCTGGGTTCGATCCCTGGGATGGGAAGGGAAAGGCTACCCACATCAGTATTCTGATCTGGAGAATTCCATGAACTATATAGACCATGGGTCACAAAGAGTTGGACACAACTGAGTGACTTTCACTTTCAGGATGGGAACCAAGGTTGGGAGAGTTTAGAGAGACTTGGGAACGCTCAGAAAAATCTCTCAGCAACATATTTAAAATGAAGATTCTGGGCCCACACCCAGCAATTCTGAGTTGATGGGTGGAGAAATCTCTATTTTTAGCAAGGACCCTCAAGTAATTCTGAAGCAGTTATGTCGCACTCAACTCTACCTCCACTTTGAGAAATACCAGTAGAGATGAGTTAAAACCACTCATGTAAATTTTTCCTTGCTATTTTCTCTCATATAATCCTGTCAATTTCCTCTACAGGACTAATTGTTATAGATACTGTTTATACATCTTTTACTTACTACTGTTTCATGCCACAGGATATGAGCTTTATTAAGTCACCAACATACAGCAAATATTGTACTTAATACTGGCAGAATGTTAAATGGGAGAGCTAGGTCTGAGTGCTGGAGGCCTTGAATATCTCACTAGGTATAAAAACCTTATTCTAAAGGCAAGTCACTCAACCTCTCTGTTCCTCAGCTCCTTTTAATGTAGAAGATGGAAAATAAGAATATTTTCTCTATGGGTTTGTTCTATGAATTAAGATAAACATGCCAACATATGTAAACTTTAGATCTATTCTTGATCCTGGTCCATAGCAAGCACTCAGTAAATTATTATTAGCCAGTGGGAAGCTATTGAAGTTCCCAAACAAAAAGAAAAAAAAAAAAAAGTAACCTAATGGTCAGTTTAGGAAGATTCACTTGGCAGGAGTATGTAAAGATGGATGAAAGGCTGCTAAGCTGCTACTGCTAAGTCGCTTCAGTCGTGTCCGACTCTGTGCGACCCCATAGACAGGAGCCCAACAGGCTCCCCCGTCCCTGGGATTCTCCAGGCAAGAACACTGGAGTGGGTTGCCAGTTCCTTCTCCATTGTGTGAAAGCAAAAAGTGAAAGTGAAGTAGCTCAGTCGCATCCGACTTCTAGCGACCCCATGGGCTGCAGCCTACCAGGCTCCTCCATCCATGGGATTTTTCTAGGCAAGAGTACTGGAGTGGCTTGCTATTGGATGAAAGGAGTTGACTCTATTTGGGAAGATGAACCAGAAGGCTACTAGTGGATTCTGGTTAGGGTTATAAGGGTTTGTACTAAGGCAGAAGTCTCAGGAAAACAAAAGGGCTATCTGAGAGAAGATTAGTAGTAGCAGAATCAACAGGTTTGGGGTAAAACATAGGCTGTAGAAATGAAAAGAAAATGCAGAATTAAAAAACAGCTAGAGTTTTGAGCCTGGGGAACTAAGAGACAGTCGACCAAAATGGGGAGCCCCAGAAAAGGCACAGTTCTGGGGAGAAATTCCAAGTTTTTCTGGAGATCTCCTGGGTTGAAGGATGAGCAACAAGAAGGCAGAACTGGAGCTCAGGAAAGAGGCTGTGTTGGGAGAACAGTCTGTAGAGAGCCGTGACCCGTGGCCGTGGTGGGGTTCCTGAGGCAGAGGGGGGTGTCGGGGAAAGAGCAAAGGCAGAGCCTCATACAATCTGTTCCCTGAGTAGAGGTGCGACACGTGGAAGAGGACCCCGAGGAGGAGCTAACAAGGAAGTTCTGGAGAGAATGGAGATCAGAGTTTCCTGAAGAAGTGGGGTTAAATGCCCTGAGTGGATGAAGAGGAGGAGGAGGGTTAAGGAGAGGTCTGGAATTTTTTCTTCAAAAAGATGCTCTGAGGAGGCACCAGGTGAGAATATGGAGAGAATGGCCAAGATTTAAACACCTCGTTTGGGAGCTAAAGGCAAGTGTTCCTAATGGCATCCAGGCAGCATGCCCAGCCCTGTCCACAGAACGGCACCCCCAGGGGTCAGCCAGACCTAGCACGTGGTCACTCTGCCTGCAGGGCCCCGGTGCTCACAGAGTGGCGGGAAAGACAATGAGTATGGGCCAAGCTTTTTTTTTTTTAAGACTTACAAGAAAGTCAGACCAAAGTCATAGTTTCATGGGCTCATGATAAAGCCATTTGTCAGGGT
Source organism: Cephalophus harveyi (assembly GCA_006410635.1). Taxonomy (NCBI): domain Eukaryota; kingdom Metazoa; phylum Chordata; class Mammalia; order Artiodactyla; family Bovidae; genus Cephalophus; species Cephalophus harveyi. The sequence goes on along the minus strand of SJYT01073021.1, from coordinate 8,167 downwards.
GGGATGCGGGGTGGGAGGGAGGCTCAAGATGGAGGAGATATATGTATACATTGGCTGATTCGCTTTGTTGTATAGCAGAAACTAACACAACATTTTAAAGCAACTATACTCCAATAATAAAATTTTTTAAAAAAGAAAAAAAAACCCATTTATCACTGAGGCCTCTAACTGTTGCAGACTAGCTCCTGTAGATGAAAAAGTCTCATTTAGCTACCTAAAAATATATTTCACTTGTGGAAGTGACCATACTTTACAAAAACCATGAGTAACTGAAAAAGCATTAACAAACAGAACACATTCTGTGAAATCCCTGCTTTTACTTGGAGAAATAATTCTATTTTTCTGTGGCAGAATCTATTGCTCTGAGGCAAAAAGTCACTGCTATGGACTATATATTTGTGCCCCTACCCCACATCACGAATTCATTTGTAAAAGCCCTAATCCCCAATTCAGTGGTATTTGGAGGTGGAGCCTTTAAGAGGTGATTAGGTCATGGACTCTTCACAAATAGGCTTAGTGCCCTACCAGAAACTATAAAACTCCTAGAGGAGAACATAGGCAAAACACTCTCCAACATAAATCACAGCAGGATCCTCTATGATCCACCTCCCAGAATACTGGAAATAAAAGCAAAAATAAACAAATGGGATCCAATTAAAATTAAAAGCTTCTGCACAACAAAGGAAACTATAAGCAAGGTGAAAAGACAGCCTTCGTAATGGGAGAAAATAATAGCAAATGAAGCAACTGACAACTAATCTCAAAAATATACAAGCAACTTATGCAGCTCAATTCCAGAAAAATAAATGACCCAATCAAAAAATGGGCCAAAGAACTAAATAGACATTTCTCCAAAGAAGACATAATGGAGTATTACTCAGCCATTAAAAAGAATACATTTGAATCAGTTCTAATGAGGTGGATGAAACTGGAGCCGATTATACAGAGTGAAGTAAGCCAGAAAGAAAAACACCAATACAGTATACTAACACATATATATGGAATTTAGAAAGATGGTACTGATAACCCTGTATGCGAGACAGCAAAAGAGACACAGATGTATAGAACAGATTTTTGGATTCTGTGGAAGAGGGAGAGGGTGGGATGATTTGGGAGAATGGCATTGAAGCATGTATACTATCATGTAAAAAATGAATCGCCAGTCTAGGTTCAATGCAGGATACAGGATGCTTGGGGCTGGTGCACTGGGATGACCCAGAGAGATGATATGGGGAGGGTGGTGGGAGGGGGGTTCAGGATTGGGAACTCATGTACACCCGTGGCGGATTCATGTCAATGTATGGCAAAACCAATACAGTATTGAAAAGTAAAATAAAATTAAATTAAAAAAAATAAAATAAAATCTAACACACACACACAAAAAGAGAGAGGATGGCCCTTTGTCATTGAAGATGCAGCAAGAAGGCAACAGTCTGCAAATCAAGGAGTGGACTCTCAACAGAACCCAACAATGCTGGTAGCCTGATCTTGGACTTACCAGCCTCCAGCAACTGTGGAAAATAAAATCCAAACAGAACAGAACAAAGCAGTCACCCAGCTATACCACAGATCAAAACAGAAAACTATCTGAGTTCATCACTGAGGGCCTTATGTAGATTTGAGAAGGAAATCTTCCAAATTTACAAGATTTCTTATTCTAATGAGTTCTAAGTTACTTCACAAATATATAACTAAATAATGAGCACTTTTTAAGTACTATCAATAAGTCTGATTGAGTCAGTCAGTCAGTTCAGTCACTCAGTCATGTTCAATTCTTTGCAACCCCATGAACTGCAGCATGCCAGGCCTCCCTGTCCATCACCAACTCCCAGAGCCTACCCAAACTCATGTCCATTGAGTTGGTGATGCCATCCAACCATCTCATCCTCTGTCGTCCCCTTCTCCTCCTGCTCCTCGATCTTTCCCAGCATCAGGGTCTTTCAAATGAGTCAGCTCTTCACATAAGCTGGCCAAAGTTTTAGAGTTTCAGCTTCAACATCAGTCCTTCCAATGAACACCCAGGACCAATCTCCTTTAGGATGGACTGCTTGGATCTCCTTGCAGTCCAAGGGACTCTCAAGAGTCTTCTCCAATACCACAGTTCAAAAGCATCAATTCTTCAGTGCTCAGCTTTCTTTATAGTCCAACTCTCACATTCATACATGACTACTGGAAAAACCATAGCATTGACTAGACAGACCTTTGTTGACAAAGTAATGTCTCTGCTTTTTAATATGCTGTCTAGGTTGGTCATAACTTTCCTTCAAAGGAGTAAGCATCTTTTAATTTCATGGCTGCAGTCACCATCTGCAGTGATTTTGGAGTCCCCCTGAAAAAAGTCAGCCACTGTTTCCACTGTTTCCCCATCTAATTCCCATGAGGTGATGGGACCAGATGCCATGATCTTCATTTTCTGAATGTTGAGCTTTAAGCCAACTTTTTCACTCTCCTCTTTCACTTTCATCAAGAGGCTCTTTAGTTCCTCTTCACTTTCTGCCATTAGGATGGTGTCATCTGCATAAGTCTGATTAGCTTTATTCTAAAAATACAACCCTGAATCCAAATACCTGCCGCCACTACCACCACAAACCCCCAAAGAGCCTTTTGGGCATATTAGAAAAAAGACCCCTTATCACCTCTGCCAGCATCTCCATCAGGGCCCTGCATTCAGCCCTGCTACTTTCTCCAGGAGCTCAAGTCACCCAGGTCCCCCACCAGGACCACAGTCACAGTCTCCCTTCCTCCTGTCTCCAGCTCCTGTCCTTGCCCCTCATCCCTAGCAATCAGTTCCCCACACAGTTACAAGCAAGATCCGTTTTAAAGTTATGCAAAAGGCTACTGCATTTAGAACTGGATCCCACCTTGTCCCACCAAGACCCTGCATCACCTGGAGCTTTTCCCCTCTCTGAACTCTGAACTCGTATCACTGGTCTGGAGCAGCAAGCTTGTATTTTTATGATCCTACCAAATTTCTCAATTGTCTGCACATTTTTGTGCCTCAGTTTCCTCATCTGAAAGATGAGATGGTTGAACTAATCATGTTTTTGTGATTGTTCCACGCACTGCTCACCGAACTTGCTCAAACCCAGAGCTGCTGACACTGAATCTTCAGGGGAAGAGACCAGGAATGGGCATTTAACCATGCTCCCTGGGTGAGTCCAGAGATCTCTAGGTTTACCTCTAAGTTCCCTTGCCTAGTGTTGTATGATTTTTAAACCTTAAGCCTATACACATACTGAGAGAGAAAAAAAGAATCATGGCATTACTGAATTTATCTAATGTTGTTCAAATCGTCATTTCCAAATCAGAAAGCCGTCACGATGTTGCAGGTACTAAGGAACAATACACACCCACAGCTATGACAAATGATTAACTAAGTGATCAGATTTTTTCACTTCCTTACCAAAGTATGGAGAAATTTGTCTTGGCTTTAACTGCCTTAGACCTGAATAAAATACATGAAAAACAACTCAAATTACTGATGACTAATGCCCTTCAATTTGGCATCAAGCTGAGAAATTCTGTGCAGAAATAAAGTGGTTTATAATCCCACAGGTCTGTTCTATTATAAACTGCAGGTGGCAAATCAAGCAGCTATGAACTATGATGTGTGTATGTGTGTGTGTGTGTAAAAAATCTATACTCAAGGAGGGCATTTCTACACTCTTTTAATGGGAATTTAACAGCCCAGACAAAAGGCAGATGTTAGTCTTGAGGACTCAGGGATCTAGATGGTGCCTGAAAAGGGTTTGAGGCCAGAGTGGCTATCAATCCCCTCACCTGCGCACCAGGCAGGGCAGCTGTGCCTGCCCTTTGCAAGAAAAGCAATTGAAACTAAGCTCAGAAGAAAGCTGGAAGGAAAATAACTGCAACTCACATTGATGACCTATTTTCTGAATCCGGCTTATCTGAGATTGGATTGTCACTCCTCCAAAAACCCGTCGAACCCTTCAGGCCCAGGAAATGGCATCTTTGAGAAGTGCAGGGATCAGAATGTGCAACACGTCATCACCAGAGAGCTTTCTTCTGACACAGGTTCCAAGGGGCATCGCTTCACAGAGCTATTGTGGGAGTGGCTGACACATCTACCAAATCCTTAGAGGCGCTTCGTTATTAGCCAAGATTAACTTGATGCTAATTGGTGGTGAACCTGATCTCTTTAGTGTCTCTTACCAGCGTAACTGGCAGAATCAAAACCATCCAACCTCCCAGTCTCCAAGTGCACATCATGTAATATTTCCAATGTATTCCTCCACTTCAGTCTGCAGTGCCCCTTCATTCCAGACATCCTACAAACTAATCGTCTTTTTCTGACTCAAGGGCTCAGTCAAGGCCTACAGGCAGGTTCACTTTTCTGATCTGCAGTTGCACCTTGCGTAAATGCCATGAGTTTCTGATCTGAATTCCTAAATAAAAGAGAAGTGACTCTTCAACACATTCAGAAGCATACTCTGAGCCAAGAGGAGAGAGGGGCAGCTGGGAATAGGACGGCAGGGCCTTCCAACCTGCCTGCAGCGAGTTTATTTTCTGGCCAGCCTAGGTGGCATGCAGGCCCTTGTAAAATAGCTGAGGACTGCAAAGCGGCAGGCAGCAAGAGCCAATAGCCTTGGATTAGCTGGATCCATAAATTGTGAAGAAGAGTGTTTAACCCAGGACCAAGAGCCCAGGGGGAATGCTTCCTGGAGCAGATAAATTTATGTACAGTTTTGAAGGAAAAAATAAACAGGATTCATGTACATGAGGCAGGAAGGAAATACAGAGCCAAGAAACAGCTCTCAGAGGATGCAGATATAAGTGTCATTTAGAGAACGCGCACATTATAGCTTGTAGAATCATAACACAGCTGGATGGAACTGATTTGCTGAATGAGTAAACGGATGAATGAATGAACAGGATACAAAAAAGAACAGAGTCCAACAGAGGGGTCACAGACATAATCAGGAGATGAGTCAATATACAAAAATCCATTGATGGCAGAGTTCTCAGCCAGCCTGAAGGGTTAAAATCTGAACCCAGAGGGGATAGGGAGTCACACCAGGTTCTTAAGCAGTGGGGTGAGATTGGAAATTTTCTTTGAGAGAGATTTCTGGCAGTTTTCACAGGAAAAAATAGAACAGGAAGGCCAATAAGATAGTTTCAAAGATCACTGCCCAGGCACCAGCAAAGGAGGATGAGCTAAAACATCTTTAACCAGAGATTTTCCCTGGGCACCCCAGCAACTTAGCCTGTTTTTCTTCCCCACTTCTCCACCCCCTACCTCAGCCTTGACAATACTTGTTAGCTCAGAATGGACCGTCTGAAGGAAGGGACGTTCTCCTGCAAATGGCTGAGAGTCTGATCGCCTCCAGATAAGTTTTTTCATCTGAGTAACGAGTTAGAGCTCATTCCCAGTGTGCGCACAGAAGTGACAACCTGACAGCCATTTGCATGATTTTTCTTCTGTAACAGCCTTTAAAATAATAATAGGCAAACTAGGTAGAATTTATTCATTTCAAATTTGCTTGAGCTGCTGACATTAATGAAGGTAACTACTAAAGGACCATAAACATTTTAAATTCACAAATCATGTAGTGTATCACTTGTTCTCTCCAAGGAGATATTTGAGGGAATTCGTGTTACTACAGTTATTAACTGATTTGATTCTGGGATTTTAATGGCCACTTGTTTTTGGATGTACTGATATTGGAAGGTAGCTTTCTTAGAAAGTTCATCTAAGAATGGCAGAAAAAAATATATAAAAATAATATAATGGTATCAAGATAATAACAATGATGCAATAATATGATATCAAGAATAAGAGACACATCATGTCAGCAATGACTCAAGAATCCAAGAATCCAGAAGCAAAAGAATGTCATAAATGACTTTTGCAGGTGCTGACTTCACTACACAGTCTGCAACACTGTGACAGTGTCTGTGGTTGTTATTATGTATCCCAGTCTTAACATAGCATCCGGTAACATGGTGCAATGGTGAAAGACGTGACCAACTGGATGAATGAATGAATATAGAATGAATATGATTTCTTTACATAGTAAAGGCAATTAAGATACCTAAGAAATGTATGCATAAGGGTTACTTTTTTAAATAGATGGAAATAGCAATTATTTCAACATTTGTTCATAAGCCTATGTGCCCCCATATTTGCACAACTGCACATACACATCTCAAATAAAAACCCCTTCAGAAGGTACGGACATCAAACAGAAAGACTTACGTTTTAAAATTCTTTATACAGCCAAACATTTTAAAGTGAATTACCATCAGTTAACATTTCAGTCTCCCTCAATCATCCATGAAGTGCCAGGTACCGCATTTGGTGGTGGAAGAATTGCCAAGGCAAAAAAAGAGCTAGCTTGGAGGTTTCTCCCCATGGATAACTTTCCCAAAGAATATCCTATTACTTTTTATCCTAAACAGATGCATTTTTTGGCAGGACCAAAATAATCCATTTTCTGCTCTATTTTAATACCCACATTTTCAATTCATGGGTATTATCCCTCAATTCCAAATGACATTCTAAGTCAAATGAGAACTTTGCCAAAGTCATCAGCTGGTACTTAAAAAAGGAAAACAGATCTTAATGGTAAAAAGAGAGATGATCTCTGGATATTAAGTCTGTCCTGAATGGCACAGTCATTGAAATACAAGGCAAACAATATGTTCAATTTGAGATTTTTTTAATTTGGGGGTCTCAAGTTCTGTTTTAACACACACACACACACCAGGTATACACAGATCTCACTTTTGTAAGGACAAAAGAGGAAGAATGGCTAAAGAAAGAGCAGACTGAGGACTGTGGTTTTGATGTGGGTCATGTTCCCAGACGGCTGTTGCTACACTTTTATGCTTCTTTCTGTGTAAAGGACCATCCTTCTTCATCCTGAATGCCACAGAATTTACTATGATGTTGCCATTCTACCGCCCCAATCGTATTTTGGATACCACTGTGTTGAAATCATTTAGTATTCATATTTTTAAATAAATTCTTCTAACACCCCTCCAATCAAAGCACGGTTGGATCCAGCCTATCAGTGTGCTGTGGTGTGACAGGTCCTAGTGCTCAGGAGTGGCACAGGAAATGTGCTGTGGGAGCCCAAGACAAACAGAGCTAACCCAGCCCAGGAAGTGCCTCTCTAACTTGGTTGCACACTGGAATCACCTGGGCAGACTTAAAAATACTAATTCCTGGGTCCCAGCCCTAGAGATTCTGATTTAATTGTTCTGGACTAGGGCTCTGAGCATCAGCAGTTTTCAAACTTCCCAGATGAGTCTAGTGTTCGTAAAGTTGAGAGTCATTGCTGCAGGGAAGCGGTTTCAAATTTTAGAGGGTGTCAGAATCCCCTTGAGGGCTTGTAAAACCCAGATTGCTGGGCCCCAAACCATGAACTTCAGACATTAGTTGCGAGGAAGAGTCCCAGAAGGTGCATTTCTATCAACTTCCCAAGTGATCCCACTGCCGCTGTCCAGGGACCACACTGTTCTGGGGGGTCAGGGGAGGTGGGGAGCTGAAGGGATGGGGAAGAAGGGAGTGTTCCAGGCAGAACAAAGACTGAGAGACGTGCCCAAGGGCAAACACACATTCCAGGAACTGAAAGGTTTGTTCTATGGTCAGAGTTTAGCAAGCAAGGAGAAGGTAATGCAGATCAAGGCTGAGAAGTAGGTGGCAGAACAGACAAGGTGGAACACACACCCTGTTCCTGCCCTCCCTGGTTTTGCCTCAGGAGAAACTGACTCCAGAAGGCAAAAAAGAGTGTGCTCTTCTTCACAGGGACTGGCCCCAGCAAAGCTACAATCAATAACCCCCTTAAATTCTCAGGTTATTAAAAGTCCGGGCTTATCATTCAGTTCGGTTCAGTTCAGTTCAGTCGCTCAGTCGTGTCTGACTCTTTGTGACCCCATGAATTGCAGCATGCCAGGCCTCCCTGTTCACCACCATCTCTCGGAGTTCACTCAGACTCACATCCATCGAGTCCGTGATGCCATCCAGCCATCTCATCCTTGGTCGTCTCCTTCTCCTCCTGCCCGCAATCCCTCCCAGCATCAGAGTCTTTTCCAATGAGTCAACTCTTCGCATGAGGTGGCCAAAGTACTGGAGTTTCAGCTTTAGCATCATTCCTTCCAAAGAAATCCCAGGGCTGATCTCCTTCAGAATGGACTGGTTGGA
>SJYT01073016.1:209178-233623 GCA_006410635.1 Cephalophus harveyi | reverse complement strand
TTTTTTTTGCAGAAAACCATTACTTTTTTCTTTATCACAGTTTCTCTCAAACACATAAATGGTGTGGCTGAAAGTTTGCACAATCAGGTCTCTTTCAGAAAGTGGCAGCACATCCCTTTCACTTTATATCAGTTATGGCACCTCTATACGTTTCTAAGTTTCTTCCAAATAATTCAATCATTCCCTTAGGTTGGACTACACATGCAAGATTTCTACTCACCACTGGAAATGTCTGGGAAGAGCAGTGATATATTGTGCTGAAAGGGAGTCATCAGTCACCATGTGTTTTAATCACCTCCTTGGTCAGACAAGGAAGTTAAGAGGAAAGTAATTGAAGGATAACATATATCTCTTGATTCTGGAATTTTCAGCCCACTGTCTTAAAGCAAAAAGTAAACACACACACGTACACACATGAAGGTTTTTCTTTCTGCTAGTTTGCAGTGGAATTTGTTGACACTCTAAACACGTAAATTTCAGTATGTCTTCAATGAGTCAAGTGACTTGGGGGTCATGCATTTTTCCCTTGGGCATCTCTAAAATGGTGAGAAGGGAAACATATGAATGAATTCTTCTGACTTATTCTCTGAATCAGTTAATAATGCATGAAACCCAAAATAGGAAAACTTGATCTTTATATGCCATAGTGAGAATGCACTGTAGCATTCCATTCAAGTGGCTGTGAGCTAATTCATTTTGAAGATGCTAATGAGCAAAGAAATGATTCTCTGAAAAATTTTCAATGCTATTTGCCATCAGGCATGGCAATTAATTCCTTTGGTAAAATCACTAGAGTAATTTTATCTCCTAATTCTGAAACTTATAGCAGAATTTCCAAAATTTGGAGTGTGACAAAACATTTCTTACAATAAACCTATCTCCCACTCACTGCCTCATTTTGTAATTCATCAAGATCAGAAAATTTGGCAGCAGTTGCCCTTGTAAATCAAATGAGATTATTTATACAGGCAGTTATATCTTGGAATCCTTATCTCCTAATTCTGAAACTTATAGCAGAATTTCCAAAATTTGGAGTGTGACAAAACATTTCTTACAATAAACCTATCTCCCACTCACTGCCTCATTTTGTAATTCATCAAGATCAGAAAATTTGGCAGCAGTTGCCCTTGTAAATCAAATGAGATTATTTATACAGGCAGTTATATCTTGGAATCCTTACACTGGAACAGTAAGCTGTGTGCTCTGTGTGTGTGTGATTCTTCCAGAATCAAGAGATATATGTCATCCTTCAGTATTTATTTTAAATAGTTGCCATCATAGTAATGATAGATCAACTAAAACTCAATTAAAACAAAAATAAAAATAAGTTAAATAATAATATTCAATAGCAACTGTCAATTATCTTTAAAGCAAAGCAGAATTCTCAAGACCTCAGACTTCTTTGGGGTTTATTTTATTGTGCAAATTTAAGTAGGATGAAGAGACCTTCAAATATCATGATCAATGCAAGTTGTGTCAGTTTCATTTTCCTTTCCTTTTAAATAGCCACTGTATTTAATATTATAATTTATTGTGAAAAATCCATGCCTCTGTGCACGTATCAACTTAGAAAGCTGTATATTTGCCTGTACAGTTTGGTAATTCAAAGAAAAAACACTCCCAACCCATGATCATGGGAGATATGGTTTAATCACTTTATTATTGTTCTGGCGTTTCAACCAGGACTAAGTTTTGTAAATGACCTCTTTCAAAATGGAAAGTTTCAGAAAGCAGTAGAAGCAGTAGAGGCAAAGCTGGTAAACGTGTCTACCTGTCATAAGACTGTTCTCCCTGAACATATTTAGTGTTGCTGTGGCTTTTATATTACATAGAATACTGAGCTAACTCCCAAATGGGGAATGAAAAAGGTTTACTTATCCTGTAATCTCTGTTGTGGTTGTTTAGCAATTTTTAGTGAGGGCCTCAGCATCCATTCTCTTGCTTAATATATTGATTTTCTTTGATAGAAAATTACTCCTGATTCTCATGTTATATGATATTATTGGGGAGAATGCCTCTCACTAGAGAAACATATCCTCTTATGCTAATAGAGAAAGAGGATTGGCTCTTAATATAATCTTCCCTCAACATATGCTCTATTATGGATTTTAATCATGAACAGAGAGGTACAAAAAATAAAAATATTTCTTCTCAGCTATGGGGTTATGGTTAGTCTTTTCCTTTATGGCATTGTAAACTGCAAAGCTCTGATTCACATCTCAGAAATGTAGTCTTCCTTAGGTCATGAATGACTATAAATATCTAGTTTACATAAATTATAGAATATGAACAATTTTGGAAATTAAATTTTAAATAGACATGTTGTTTAGGTTGCTAAGGTGTCTGACTCTTTTGCAGCCCCATGGACTGTAACCCACCAGGCTCCTCAGTCCATGGGATTTTCTAGCCAAGAGTGGGTTGCCATTTCCTTCTCAGGGGATCTTCCTGACCCAGGGATTGAGTTTGAGTTTTCTCCATTGGCAGGTAGATTCTTTACCACCAAAGCACCTGAAAAGTGAAAGTGAAAGTCATTCAGTTCTCTCTGATTTTTTGTGACTCTATGACCTTACTCAGGTCATGGAATTCTCCAGGCCAGAATACTGGAGTGGGTATATTTCCCTTCTCCAGGGGATCTTCCGAACTCAGGAATCGAACCCAGATCTCCCGCATTGCAGGCAGATTCTTTACCACCTGAGCCACAAGGGAAGCCCAAGAATACTGAAGAGGGTAGCCTATCCTTTCTCCAGTGGATCTTCCTGACTCAGGAATCGAACCGGGGTCTCCTGCATTGCAGGTGGATTCTTTACCAACTGAGCTATCAGGGAAGCTCCCGAACCACCTGGGAAGCCCCTAAATAGACATAGCAATTAAAAAAAATCTTACAACAATGTCTATTATGTAGGTTCTTCTAGAAAGAATGTTGCAGACTCTCTTGAGTATTTTTTTTTTTAATTCTATCCTTTATCTGTTTGCAATAGATAGAATACCAAACACTACTTAAAGCCTTATCACATTGATGGCTTGTATGATCTCCCCACCTCCCATTCCCTAAAACTGAAAAATTCCTACCCATCCTCCAGGTATCTGCTAGACAGATTAGGTATCACCTGCCCTATCCTCAATTAAGGTACAGATATTTTAATACTGTTCATGGGGTTCTTGAGGCAGGAATACTGGGGTAGTTTGCCATCTCCTTCTTTAGTGAACCATGTTTTGTCAGAACTTTCTACTGTGACCCGTCCATCTTGGGTGGCCCCACATGGCATGGCTCATAGCTTCAGTGAGTTACACAAGGCTGTGATCCATGTGATCATTTTGGTTAGCTTTCTGTGATTATGGTTTTTGTTCTGGAGGCTGTGGGATGTAGTTCTTGCTTCTTCTGTCTGATGGATGTGGATAAGAGGCTTGTGTAAGCTTCCTGATGTGAGGGGCTAGCTGTGGATAAAACTGGGTCTTGCTCTGGTGGTCAGGGCCATGCTCAGTAAATCTTTAATCCAATTTTCTGCTGATGGGTAGGGCTGTTCTCCCTCCCTACTAGTTGTTTTGCCTGAGGTAGCCCAGTCCTGGAGTCCACAGGCTCTATGATAAGGCTGAAGGTGAACTCCAAGAGGACTTATGCCAACATGTGCCTCTCAGGACTGTTATTACCAGTGCCACTGTCCCCACACTATTTGGTTCCAAATAGGAAAAGGAGTACATCAAGGCTGTATATTGTCACCCTGCTTATTGAACTTATATGCAGAGTACATCATGAGAAATGCTGGGCTGGATGAAGCACAAGCTGGAATCAAGATTGCTGGGAGGAATATCAATAACCTCAGATGTGCAGATGACACCACCCTTATGGCAGAAAGTGAAGAACTAGAGAACATCTGGATAAAAGTGAAAGATGAGAGTGAAAAAGTTGGCTTAAAACTCAACATTCAGAAAACTAATCATGGCACCTGGTCCCATCGCTTCATGGCAAATAGATGGGGAAACAGTGGAAACAGTGGCTGACTTTATTTTTCTGGGCTCCAAAATCACTGCAGGTGGTGATTGCAGCCATGAAATTAAAAGATGCTTACTCCTTGGAAGGAAAGTTATGACCAACCTGCTGCTGCTGCTGCTAAGTCACTATAGTCATGTCCAATTCTGTGTGACCCCATAGACGGCAGCCCACCAGGCTCCCCTGTCCCTGGGATTCTCCAGGCAAGAACACTGGAGTGGGTTGCCATTTCCTTCTCCAATGAATGAAAGTGAAAGTGAAGTCGCTCAGTTGTGTCCAACTCTTTGCGACCCCATGCACTGCAGCCCGCCAGGCTCCTCCATCCATGGGATTTTCCAGGCAAGAGTACTGGAGTGGGGTGCCATCGCCTTCTCTGATGACCAACCTAGACAGCGTATTAAAAAGCAGAGACATTACCTTGCCAACAAAGGTCCGTCTAGTCAAGGCTATGGTTTTTCCAGTAGTCATGTATGGATGTGAGAGTTGGACTGTGAAGAAAGCTGAGCGCCGAAAAATTGATGCTTTTTAACTGTGGTGTTGAAGAAGACTCTTGAGAGTCCCTTGGACTGCAAGGAGATACAACCAGTCCATCCTAAAGGAGATCAGTCCTGAGTGTTCATTGGAAGGACTGATGTTGAAGCTGAAACTCCAATACTTTGGCCACCTAATGTGAAGAGCTGACTCATTTGAAAAGACCCTGATGCTGGGAAAGATTGAGGGCAGGAGCAGAAGGGGATGACAGAGAATGAGATGGCTGGATGGCATCACCGACTCGATGGACATGCGTTTGGGTGAACTCTGGGAGTTGGTGATGTACAGGGAGGCCTGGTGTGCTGCGGTTCATGGGGTTGCGAAGAGTCAGACACGACTGAGCGACTGAACTGAACTGTCCCCACAGCAGGCCACTGCTGACTGACACCTCCACAGGAGACCCTCAAGCACTCACAGGCAGGTTCTCTTGTGGGGTCACTGCTCCTTTCCCCTGAGTCCTGGTGTGCACATGGTTTTGTTTGTACCCTCCAAGAGTCTCTGCTTCTCTCAGTCATGAAGAAGTTCTATAATCAAATCCCTCTGTCCTTCAAAGTCAGATTCCCTGGGGATTCCCAACTGAAAAATCTGATGTGGGGCCAGGAACCTTTGCAAAAGTGCGAGAACTTCTTTGGCATTACTGTTTTCCAGTTTGTGGGTCGCCCATCCATTGGGTATGGGATTTGATTTTAACATGATTGTACTCCTTGTACTATCTCATTGCGGCTTCTCCTTTGTCCTTGGATGTGGGTATCTTTTTTTGGTGGGTTCCAACATCCTCCTCTTGATGCTTGTTCAACAGGTTGTTGCAATTTTGGTGTTCTGGAAGGAGAAGATGAGCACACTTCTTTCTACTTAACTGAGCTAATGTTTTTTTAACATAACAATAGGTATTGTGAAAACCTGAAAGCCTACAGGAAGCTGAATTAGGAATCACCCAGGGGGAGAGAATAGCATTAAAGTGCCAGGTGATTACTGCAGATCTAGTAACCCAAAGTTAAACTTTGTTTGACCCAAAAACAGAGTAAGAAGATTTTGTAGAATAAACTACTCAAAGAGAAAGTTAGGTTAACAATCTAGGCATAGGGATGAGGGCCAAGGGGAAGATACAGAAAGACACAGAGGATTTGTTTGAAAATCTAATTATAGATTTATATAGAAGCCAAGTAGGCATGAAATGGGAGAGGAGTCTTTTATCTCTGACTTCTGGAAATTTAAGAAATTGATATCAAATTTATTGAGTGAAATTAATATGTAATAAATACACCCATTTCAAGTGTGTATAGTAACTTTTGACAAGTGTATAGAGTCAAATCACCATCACAGTCAAGAAACAGGATACTTCCACTACTCCCCCAAACTTCCATGTGTTCTTTCCCACTTGGAATCTCTACTTCCAATCTTAGGCAACTGCTAAGTCTCCTAAATGTCACTATAGTTATATTTGTCTTCTGATTGTCTGTATCAGTGGAATCATACAGTGTCTCCATTATGTCTGGCTATTTCACTTCAGCATATTTTGATGTTCATCCATGTTTCTGTGTATAGCAATAAATTTTCATGTTGATTGATGAGTAGAACCACTATATATTACAATTTAGTTTTTAATATTTACCAGTTGAAGTACATTTAATGTGTTTCCAATTTTAGAGTATTATGAATACAGCTAGTATAAATAGTTATGACCAATTCTTTGAGTTGACATATTTTAATTGTCTGAGCTAAGATATTGATTCCTCTCACTGAAAATTCAATAGTATGATTTATAGGTTGTTGCATCCTGTATCCTGTATCGAACATAGGCTTGTGCTTCGTTCTTACATGTTAGTTTACATGTTTCAATGCCATTCTCCCAAATCATCCCACCCTCTTCCTCTCCCATAGAGTCCAAAAGTCCTTTCTATACATTTGTGTCTCTTTTGCTGTCTCACATACAGGGTCATCACTGCCATCTTTCTAAATTCCATATATGTGTGTCAGTATACTGTATTGGTGTTTTTCTTTCTGGCTTACTTCACTCTGTATAATAGGTTCCAATTTCATCCATCTCATTAGAACTGATTCAAATGAATTCTTTTTAATGGCTGAGTAATACTCCATTGTGTATATGTACCACAGCTTTCTTATCCATTCATCGGCTGATGGACATCTAGGGAAGAAGTTTTCAAATGAAATTGAACTTATCACTTTTAAATTTATGCAGGTTTTTGAATTGTAAGAAATAATGTCTTAAACCAGGGTCACAAAAAATATATATATTTTGTTTTAAAGGCGAATTGTTCTAGGTTTCACATTTAGATCCATGATATATTTAGAGTTAAATTTTGTGTGTGCTGCAAAGCAAAGCTCTAGGTTATTTAATGTGTTTTGAAGTGTGGATCTATAATTGCTGTAGCAGAATATTTTTTTCTCTATTGGCTTAAATTGTCTGCCTTTTAGAAAGATCAACTGAATACTGAGATTGCTGTTGTTCAGTTACTAAGTCATGTCTGACCCGACTGCAGCATGCCAATCTTCCCTGTCCTTCACCATCTCCTGGAGTTTGTTCAAACTCATGTCCATTGAGCTGGTGATGCCATCCAACCATCTCGTCTCTCTAGTACCCTTCTCCTCCTGCCTTCAATCTTTCCCAGCATCAAGGTCTTTTCCAGTGAGTCATCTCTTCACACCAGGTGGCCAAAGTATTGAAGTTTCATCTTCAGCATCAAGATGAAAAGTCCTTCCAATGAATATTCAGGGTTGATTTCCTATGATTTCCTTTAGGGTTGACTAGTTGGATCTCCTTGCTACCCAAGAAACTCTCAAGAGTCTTTTCTAGCACCATGTTTGAAAGCATCAATTCTTCATTGCTCAGCCTTCTTTATGTTCCAACCCTCACATCCATATATGACTACTGGAAAAACCACAGCTTTGACTATATGGACCTTTTGTTGGCAAAGTAATGTTTCTGCTTTTTAATAATGGGTTTGTCATAGCTTTTCTTCTAAGGAGCAGGATACTGAATAAGTATTTACAAAAAAAAGAAAAGAGAGAAAGTGTTGGTGGAGATCTGATATGCTGAGATCTGTTCCAGTTGCAGGAAAGTTGAGAACAATGTTCCTGGCAGAAAGCAACACATGGTGTGGGTGCCACACACAGGAGAGGATGAAATCATAAGAATGCCATTTTGATCACATAGGAATCAAACAGTGCTAAATATTGTTTATATAAATGGATCTGAAATGCTAAAAGTTGACTCATTGGAAAAGACACTGATGCTGGGAAAGATTGAGGGCAGGAAGAGATGGCAGTGACAGAGAATGAGATGGTTGGATGACATCACTGACTCAAAGGGCATCAGTTTGAGCAAACTCCAGGCAATAGTAAAGGACGGTGAAGCCTGGTGCTCTGCAGTCCATGGGGTCACAAGGAGTTGGACGTGACTGAACAACAACAAGGCCTGCTCTAAGAATCTGAGTGTTTCTCTAGTAGAACACATTGTTCCATACATTTAACCCATTTAAGCCAGTCAGTTAGAAAACTGGCATCATGGAAACTCCAAATGTGTACTAGTGGAACAGTTTTTGTTTGTTTGTTTGCTTTTATAAATTTACTTTTTTCCTCTTTGAAAATACTATCAATAGAAAAAGATTAAATAAATAGCTCACACTTAGTGGTGAATTTTGAAAAGGTAAATGGGTACAAACAGGCAGTGAACATATGAAAGGCAAATAGTAAATTACCCTTGTGAATGATCAAAGAAATGCATATTTAAAACAGTATCCCAGTACTGGTTTTACTCTAACCAAATAAATATAGTTGTTATCATAAAGTCCACAGGACCATAGTTATATTACTGTTTCTATGGTAAATTGTTATATTCTTTTTAAAAGAATTGCTATGCAGAAATTAAAATGCTCTACTCAGGAAAGCTAATTCCAGGAAATAACTCTAAAATTATAACTAGAAGCCCAAAATTCAAAACAGAGAGGATGCTTTTAGATACATTCTCTCTGTTTCAAATTTAAAGATAATAGAAATAATTAGAGTGTACAATATTATGAAAATGGTACATTGATATAAGAGGCCATTAATTTTTAAAATTTTATTTATTTTTTAATTGAAGGATAACTGCTTTACAGAATTTTGCTATTTTCTGTCAAATCTCAACATGAATCAGCCATAGGTATACATATATCCCCTCCCTCTTGAACCTCCCTCTCATCTTCCTCCCCATCCTACCCCTCTAGGCTGATACAGAGCCCCTGTTTGAGTTTCCTGATTCAGGTAGCAAATTCCCATTGACTATATATTTTACATATGGTAATGTAAGTTTCCATGTTACTCTATCCATACATCTCACCCTCTCCTCCCCTCTCCCCATGTCCATAGTCTGTTAAATGTTTAATTAACCTGAAGTCAAAGCAGAACAATGAGAGGAGGAAGATGTGTTCTTTTTAAATGTTATCTAAGATCGTAAATATATTTATATTAATAGAGTGATTATATTACATAAATGTATGTAGCGCATGTGTCTAAGTGTAAGTTTCATTTTACCCTTCTGAATATAGGGATGAAGTTGTATCTAATTTCTAGGATCACTCTGAGGATTAAATTTCAAGTATAAAGTATGCATTTAAGTAAATTACATTCTACAGCTATAACAAGATACCTATAGCTAATAAATTACTTTGTATGTGGGTTTTAGGTCAATAAAAATAGAGGGTCGAAATAACAATATATTCTTAGCTCTCGACTCAGTATTTTATGTTGATTTAAGAGGTGTGACTTTGGTTCAAGGAGTTGAGATATAATCATATTGAGAATAATATCATTCATTGCATAATAGTTAGTGGAAACCACTTGTGCTGTCCTCTAATCTCAATTCCACAAAATATAGCAGTGACATGTTATAAAGTATGCTAAGTCTCCATATCTCATTAGTATTCTACTCAGTGCAATCTCACAAGTCATAAAATGAATATATCTCTGCTCAGCAATTCCAGAAATGTGAAATTTTGCCATTTTCCATTTCAAATGGCATTTGTATTTATTGTGTTTATCTAACTATTTTTTCCTGATAAAAATGATTTGAAGCAGATGCATTAAAGGGAAAAACTTAGTAGTAGGGGGAAAAGGGACAATTAGGGATAAAAATCAGAAAGACACCCTTGAAAGTGTTCTGTGAGGTCAAAGGAACCTCCAGTACTTTTTCATGGAGAGGCTGGTGGTTAGCGCTGTGGTACATTGTTCTTACTTCCTGACTAACAAAAGTGGTTTTACTAAGGCAATTTTGGATATCTGAAAACAAAGTTGATCAAGTCAGGGTCAGAGTCTCAAGACAGAAATTCCTTCTCCAAGTACTAATTGATGTGTTATGTCAATGTCCCAAATTCCTTCCAACCTTATATGACTTTGCTGACAAAGGATAATTATAATAACGATGTATTTAGTACTCATTTTGTGACAGCTTAATGATGCTGCTATAGTTGAGCATGCTGTGTTTTGCACAACACTGGCACTCTATTCATATTGTAGTCAAATGCAGATATTCAAATTATGTTTCAATGGCAGTAAGATGTCTTGGGGAAGGGAATCTTTCAGTTAACAGAAAGACACTATATGGATAAACTGAGGCCCTGAACTGTGCTTGGAAGGTGAAATAAATTATCTATTTTATTTTTATGGAACTATTTTATAATAGAACATTATCTTAATTTAGAGATGAAGACATTGAGCTTCAAAAAGAAATTTAGAAATGTGTCCAGTGTCATAGCTAGTCATTGATAGACCTGAGACTTAAGACCAGATTATTCTAATTATAAATTTTATAAATTTTGAAAAGTCTTTTTATTATGGAAGTTCCAAATTTATTCAGTGTAAAAACAGACTATATTGAATATCCACCACCCAACTGCAACACTATTAGTGGTCTTGTTATCATGCTTCTGGAGAAGGAAATGGCAATCCACTCCAGTATTCTTGCCTGGAGAATCCCATGGCAGTCCGGGGGGGTCACAAAGAGTCAGACACGACTGAGTGACTTTACTTACTTTTACTATCATGCTTCATTTATACAACTTCCCAACATTTTTAAAGGCTTATATTTCCTAGGTTCCTCACCTTATGTTTTTTAAAAAACCTCATACAATATGTGATTAAACTATAAGCTCCCTCTAGTATTTTATTTATAAAAGAGAAGTGCATGAACGCACACATGGATAGGTTAAAAGAGAAATGAACTGAGATTGACTTTCTTGCCTATTTATTTTAGAAGTAAAGAAGACTAAAAGAATATCATACTCAAAAAAATATAATATATATTATAATGGAAAGCAATAAAGTTTCAAAGATTTTGAAAGGCTTACCTAAACTTCTGGCAAAATGGGTACTAACCACATGAGATTTTTAGCAGCTGTATCTTCAGAGTTGATTTAAACTCAAAGAAAAATTACAGATTCACACACATTTGAGATAGGAATGACCACTGAAGTCATACAGTCAGTTCTTTCTTCTCAGAGTGTTTATTTTGCTTTAACAGTATATTTGCTCATCTGATATTAAAGTCAGACAATATAAATCAGCAGGCTTATATAGACAAATGGGCTTCCATAGTGGCTCAGTTGATAAAAATCTGCTTGCAAATCAAGAGACCTTTGATCCCTGAGTCAGCAATATCCCCTGGAGAAGGAAATGGTAACCCACAACAGTACTTTTGCCTGGAGAATTCTATGCACAGAGGAGCCAGGTAGGCTATAGTCCATGGGATTGCAGAGTTGGATTGAGTAACTAACTTTCACTTTTCATTTTATATATGCATAATAAAAGGATATTACAAAAGTTGTCCTAATTGTTTGATAATCATACACTGACAAGTCAGAGAGATAGTGCCTTCAGAGATGTATAGTTGTCTTCATAAATAAGGAGTCTGCTGCTGCTAAGTCACTTCAGTCATGTCCAACTCTGTGTGACCCCGTAGACAGCAGTGCACCAGGCTCCCATCCGTGGGATTCTCCAGGCAAGAAGACTGGAGTGAGTTTATAGTGCCTTCAGAGATGTATAGTTGTCTTCATAAATAAGGAGTCTGCTGCTGCTAAGTCACTTCAGTCATGTCCAACTCTGTGTGACCCCGTAGACAGCAGTGCACCAGGCTCCCATCCGTGGGATTCTCCAGGCAAGAAGACTGGAGTGAGTTGCCATTTCCTTCTCCAATGCATGAAAATGAAAAGTGAAAGTGAAGACGTTCAGTCATGTCCAACTTTTAGCAGCCCCATGGACTGCAGCCTACCAGGCTCCTCCACCCATGGGATTTTCCAGGCAAGAGTACTGGAGTGGGGTGCCATTGCCTTCTCCAAAATAGGAGGTCATATTTCATTTATTATAACAAAAACATTGGACTGAGAATATTCATTAAGTCAGAAAAGCTCTAAACATGGGATATGGAATTAAGAGTGAAACATAAATGCTAGAAATGTACATATATTTATATGTATATTAAGGTTTCTATATCTTCACAACCCTACCCCACCCCATCTTTGAATCTGTTGCTGAATATTATGCATAGGGGATCAAACTGAGTACCCCAGAAGAGAAACAGATGGATCCTTTAGTTTTGAGAAAGTCATAGGCATAATAAAACATTACAATCTTGACAGAAGTTCAGTTCAGTTCACTCACTCAGTCATGTCCGACTCTTTGCAACCCCATGAACTGCAGCATGCCAAGCCTCCCTGACAATCACCAGCTCCCAGAGCCTCCCCAAACTCATGTCCATTGAATCCACACAGTCAAAGGCTTTGACATAGTCAATAAAGCAGAAATAGATGTTTTTCTAGAACTCTCTTGCTTTTTCAATGATCCAGCGGATGTTGGCCATTTGATCTCTGGTTCCTCTGATTTTTCTAAAACCAGCTTGAACATCTGGAAGTTCACACTTCATGTGACAGAAGACCTACCCTCAACCCTAAAAAAGACAAATGGAAACATTAAAATTGTTATATATACCTTCTGTTTATTAACAAAAAAATGTTTATGCAAAAACATTAAACATTAAAATACATACATTTTTGTTTGTCTTTTTTAGGGTTGGGGGCAGGTCTTTGGTAAGGATTGTAGTGTCTTATTATGCCAATGACTTTGTCAAAGTTAGAGGATCCATCTCTTTCTTTTCTGGGAAACTCAGTTTGACCTCCTGTGCATAATATTCAGCAGCAGATTCAAAGGTGGGATAAGGTAGGGTTATGAAAATTTATGGAGCCACTTTTCTGAGTAACTCCATCCTCTAGGAAACAACCTGTGTGCTCTACTCATCTGGCCACTTCTGCCTTCCTATACTACAGACTTCTCCTGTCAACTTAGGGAAATCGCTGTGTTATGTTCAGATCCTCATCCTTGTGCAGTGGCTCAGAAAGCATCTTTAGGCAGAAAGCCAGGGTTGATCATAGGGGCTCATGTCATTCTTTTCTCCTTTCTCTTAGAAATCAAAGCCCTGCAATTCTTATTTTTCAGTGTTTGAGAAAAAGTTTCAAAAATTTATTTCCCAGTTTTCTTATTATTTAGAGGGTGAAGCTAAGACTTATGCCAGATTCCCTATTATGACTGCAGGCATAAATTTTATTGGGAAACTCAGTTTGACCTCCTGTGCATAATATTCAGCAGCAGATTCAAAGGTGGGATAAGGTAGGGTTATGAAAATTTATGGAGCCACTTTTCTGAGTAACTCCATCCTCTAGGAAACAACCTGTGTGCTCTACTCATCTGGCCACTTCTGCCTTCCTATACTACAGACTTCTCCTGTCAACTTAGGGAAATCGCTGTGTTATGTTCGGATCCTCATCCTTGTGCAGTGGCTCAGAAAGCATCTTTAGGCAGAAAGCCAGGGTTGATCATAGGGGCTCATGTCATTCTTTTCTCCTTTCTCTTAGAAATCAAAGCCCTGCAATTCTTATTTTTCAGTGTTTGAGAAAAAGTTTCAAAAATTTATTTCCCAGTTTTCTTATTATTTAGAGGGTGAAGCTAAGACTTATGCCAGATTCCCTATTATGACTGCAGGCATAAATTTTATGTATAAGGTTTAGCCCTTGGAGTATGCATGCATGCATTTGTCTCTTATAAATGGACTGATTTAAATGTACTTCCTAAATTCAGTCTTTCTGGATCCCTTAGCTATAATTAAAATTAGATTATCCCCTTATCCTTCATAGTGCTTACTCACATCCCAATTTTGAATTGTGTTGTATTCTATTTAGTTATATATCAGTCTTCCCATCACAAGTTCAGGAAGATATGCATCTTTAATCTTAAAGGTGGTGATGGAGAAGGAACAATACATTCACTTGCATGATATCCTGCTTGAGATTACCTCCTAAAATTAGTCACAAAATCTGTTGGGACAATCAAAGTTGATAAGTTAATTGAGTTGAGAAGGCCACAGATTATTAAAGTCATTGTCAAGTTCTGGGCCATTTTGGAGTTGCCTCAATAATACAATGAATAAAACATCATATTTGTATCTTGTTAGTAACATTACTGAGAGTCCAGTCTCTGATATTCCAAGCATATGGAAAAAATGAAGCTTAATTCATAAAGTAGCAAATGCTGCTTGATCACTCTAAACAGTGAAGCATTATCTCTATTTATGAGAAATAACATATACTGAGCAGCAGCACTGTGAGCAGACTATTAAAAATAATTTTTTTTGTATTACAAACATCTCTATTGCAAGTCACTGGATGTGTATTAGACTCCTTATTTATCCTCTGTTCCATACTTGTACAAAGCAGATATTTAATAAAAATATTGTTAATCTGGGAAATTAAAGTTCAGCTATTTAAGCCATCATCCTGTAAATTCTGGAAGTAGTTATATATCTAAAACCATGATAAAATAAATATATTTTCATTATATAAGAAGGAAGTAATTAAAACATACTTAAATGTTCATATTCAAATCTTTGACAGTCTCATAAAATGAGATAAGGATTCTTTGCTTGAGAAAGTACCCATAAACTTATACATCATTTGCTTGTGACCTGAAGGAATTCCCTATTTATTTACATGTAAATGATATTTTCAGTTTATCTAGAAGAGAGGACAGACCATGTTGGTCTTTGCTAAGCAGGAGTCTAAAAAACAAATAACACTTTTTTTCCTTGCTAGAATATTTGGACATTTGTACATGCTTTTGTCTTATTTCCTATTGAGAGAATAATAAATAGCTTTAAGATAATAATAACTGTGAGGGCATGGTTAGTTTATTTCCTCTCATTTAATCTATTTAATAAATATTTAGTGCATTTATTTCTACTACACCTGGACACTGCAGTATGTTTTAGGAACACTTCAATGAACAAAACAACTTTGGTCTTTTATGATTCTTCAGTTCTTATTTGGGCAGATAAATAATGATCAAGTGAGCAATTAAATAAAGTTGTATACATTTTTTACTATGCGTCCGTGTATGCTAAGTCGCTTCAGTCGTGTTCAGCTCTTTGTGACATGGACTATAGCCTGCCAGGCTCCTCTGTCCATGGTATTCTCCAGGCAAGAATACTGGAGTGGGGGTTGCCAAGCCCTCCCTCCTGGGGATCTTTCTGGCCCTGGGCTCAAACCTTTGTCTCTCAAGCCTCTTACATCTCCGGTATTGGCAGGCAGGTTTTTTACCACTAGTGCTACCTGGGAAGCCCCTAACATAAGGAATATAAATAAAATATAGCATTGTGATAGAAAATGTCTTTGGAGAGCTGAAGGATTCAAATGTTGCAGGTAATTCATATATAACAGAAGAGTGTTCTCGGTATAGAGAAAAGAACCTAAGGACTTGAGGTTGGGTAAAGTCTCATACTTTTGGAAATATGGTGTAGGAGTATCAAAACTCTCCACATATCTCAGAATTAGATCCGGGATGGGGGAATATAGTCAATATTTTATAATAACTACAAGTGGGTTGCCATTTCCTTCTCCAGTGCATGAAAGTGAAAAGTGAAAGTGAAGTCGCTCAGTCGTGTCCGACTCTTAGCGACCCCATGGACTGCAGCCTACCAGGATCCTCCGTCAATGGGATTTTCCAGGCAAGAGTACTGGAGTGGGGTGCCATTGCCTTCTCCATAAATGGAGTATAGCCTGTAAAAATTGTGAATCACTATGTTGTAAATGACTAGGGCCACCCCTTTCCAGCCAGACAGGTAGAAAGAAAACCAGGAGAAAGAGTTGTCATGGAAATGAAGATTATAAAGGTGTTTGAAGCCAAGCAAATCTTTAAAATGAAAAATAAAAACAGCAATGATTTCTAATGTACAAGATGAAATAAGAATTTTATGATATATCTGGAAAGATGCACCATAGCATCTTTCAGAGTAGTTAACTAAATGCATAATCAGCATGTTAGAAGTTTCCATGGCTTATTAAAATACAAGGATAAGAACTCATAAGCATCCTGAATCTAAATATCTTCCCTGGCATGTGATCATAGAGAAGATAAAAGAGAGAATCTAGTATTTATTGATCACATACTCTGTGCCATTGAATAAAATAGTGATTAAGAACACAGAAGTAATGGCTGGATTGACAGTGTTCAAATTTCAGTGTTATCGTTGATCAGCTCTGTGTCCTTGGGCATGATGCATCCAAACATCAAAGAGTCCCAAAATACTGTTTTGGTGTTTTTGTGTAGATCATTACTTATAGCACTATATATGTGGGTTCAGTAAGTTATTTAAATAAACTTGTTTTTCCAAATAATTAACGTATCTTATTGGAGATAAAATGGAAGAATAGTGAGCTGTTGTCTAAGCCATTTTTCAGCTACAGCATTTATGTATTTCTTTTCAGCATACATTTAGATAATACAGTCGCTTCCTTCTTTTGTTTTAAAGATGTAATGTGCTAGCTCTCGATTCTTTGCAAATCAAACACTCCCAAAACTAAGCTGTGGACAAAAAAGCACAAATGCTCTGTTCAGGTTACCTGTTGGTAAGTTTAAAATCACTGTGAAAAAAATATAGCTAGGATCCCTGACATAATGTGTTTTACAAGGCTGAAATCAAGGTGGCAGCAGGGTAACATTCCTTTTAGGCTGTTGATAGAATTCAGCTCCATGCAGAGATCCCTGTTTGCTTGCTGGCTGTTTCCAGGGAGATTCTCTCAGCTCTGGCCACCTGCGTGCCTCTTTTTCCTTCTTCATTTTCAAGCCAGCACAAAGGAATTGAAATCTCTCACTCTGAATCTCTTTCACCTCTCCTTCTGTGTTGTCTCTTCTACCTCCAGCAAGAGAAAAGTCTCTCTTCACAAGGGCTCGTGTGATTAGATTGGATCTACCCAGAAAATCCAGAATAACCTCCCTTTGGGGGTCAGAAAACCTTAATTACATCTTAAAAGTCTCCTTTGCTATGTAACAAAACATATTTACAGGTTACAAGGAATAGGTATGGGTATTTCAGCTTCCCAGGTGGCTC
This sequence comes from Cephalophus harveyi, assembly GCA_006410635.1. Classification (NCBI taxonomy): domain Eukaryota; kingdom Metazoa; phylum Chordata; class Mammalia; order Artiodactyla; family Bovidae; genus Cephalophus; species Cephalophus harveyi. The sequence continues at coordinate 216,677 of SJYT01073016.1, read as the reverse complement.
ACTGGTAAAGAATCTACGTGCCAATATAAGAGGTTAAGTTATATCTATAGGTCGTGAAGATCCCTTGGAGGAGGAAATGGCAACCCACTCCAGTATTTTTGCCTGAGAAATACCATGGACACAGGGAGCCTGATGGGCTACAATCCATGGGATTTCAAGAGTTGGACATGACTTTGCAACTAAACAACAATCTTTGGGAGACCATTTTATTTACCACATTGGTTCTTCAGAGTCCTTTATTAAAAGCAAGTAGTTGTTTGGAAATCAAATCACATATTTTCCAATCATATTTATTTACTAAAGATGTTTTTATATCAGCCTGTAGGAAAAATACTTTTTAATTCATAAATACCCAGAGTATTTAAACTCAAACTTATTAAGAACTGTTATAAAGGATAATATATCACAATCTTGATCTCTTAGGTATAAAGTATAATGGCATAATGCATTGTCTTCAAAGAACATTAACCTGGAAGATATATTACTAATAAATTCATAACTTACAAAAATCATTATTTAATTCATCTCAATTGAATCAGTTGATGTACTGAGTCTAATTTTGAAGAAATGAGAGGAAAATTTTAGTTAACAGTAGTTGCTTTAGGTAAGAAGGCAGGTAATTATCAATGTCTTTGTCCATTTTCATACAATCTTACTTTTGGGTAAAAGAATCAATTTGCCATGGGTGATAGAGAAGGAGCTAAGCCCTTCGTTTAGGAGAAATAACTAGGATTCTAAGAATCTGTACAATCAGTATGCATTTGTGTGGCTATATTATTGAAGGTGGAACATGTACAGTAAATGAGTAGATAATCCTTCTCAATTCTGCATTGGTCAAACTACACCTAGAATATCACATTCAATATTGGAAATCATTGTAGAAATAAATATGGTGGATTTTAGTATAGAGCTTCCAACATTTTTAAGAGAAACTAAATAGGACATTTGAGGCATAGTTAAAGTAACTGGAGATGCTGAGGATAAGAATCAAGTCCTATTTGCAATTATTTAAAAGACATTCCTAAAATTTATAAGGGGACTGAATATTTTCTGAGTAACTTGAAGGGAAAGATTTTTGACTAATTAGGTGGAAGTAATAGAGAAGAATGTCTTTACCTTAAAAAAGCTAAGAGATAACTTCTTTATTTTGGGAGCTGTTTAATACTGAAAAAACTACCCTGGAGAGTGATTACCTAGTAACTGGAAGATGTTCAAGGAACTCTGGAGGAATATTTGGAGGTGATGCTGCAGAACAGCAGTGTGTCTCACACTTTAGTGCAAATACCAACCACCTGGGGATCTTGTTAAAACTGTAGCCTGTGAATCAGTTGATCCAGGATAGGCATAAAATTCTGCGTGCCTAACAAGTCCAAGGTGATACAGGTTGAAGCTGCTCCCCAGATCCCTCTTGAGTAGTAATTTTGTGGCAGGATTGAATGTAGTATGACAGAAGGCATCAGTGATCTAAGGATCATTTCACCCCGATACCTTATTAAATCCTGTTTGGCATAGCAGGGACATGATTTCTCTGTTGGGTAGGGAACCTCTATCATCCCACTTTGGCAAGAGAAATAGGCACACTTTCACATAGAAAAGTCACTAAGAGGACATCTGGAACTTGGTGTACATTTCTCCTCACCATGTATTATTTCTGTTTCTTATATGGAAGTTTTTGTTAGCAAATGATGATAGTAACTGTTTTCTGGTTCCTTTAGTGGTATCATTTCATCTTTCATAACTATCTCGGCCTTATTTAGTATATTTGAAGTGGAACTTTTCATTGGGTTGTTTATATTTGGATCGTGCTTAAACGTCAAATGAATTTTGGAAAATTCCATGTGGCAGACAAAAACATTAAACTTCCAAAGCCTTTGTTCTTATTTTATACTTTCTGTAGTTTAGCTGTAATGAGACGCCTGTTAAAACTTCAGTCACTGACTATAAGCAGAAGAATGGTGACTGAATTATATACGTCTCTGGACAGAAACGTCTTAGCCCTTTATCTGCACTAGTACATGGATTGTGGACCATATTTAGCTTTCCCACAATTAAATATTTTCTTAAAAATGCATTTTATGCTACATTGAGAAGGTTCCATTCAAAGAAGGTAATGCAGTATGACTGATTCAAGGTACTTGTTTTGGCATTGGATGGGGGCCATCAAAGTGGAAAAAGTTAAAATTTTCACATCATTTTCAAAACCTGTCACAAAACAGACAAAACAACAAATTAGTCTCCCTTTCTCTTTATACTCTAATTTGAAACTTTGTAGATTCAACTTAGAATTAAAATGTTATTAGTATAGTTTAAATTTTAGCTCCTAGTGCTAATATCCAGGCTAAGAGCTCTACTAAAAGTGAGAAATTATCTGCACTCGACAGTTTGAAAAAGCCAAAAGGAAGATAATAAAAATACTAAGAAATGCTCTAATTCTTGACATTTGTTTCCAATGTTTCTATTAATCATTAGAGAGTATGAGTACATAATTTAATAGATTTGTTACAGACTATATAGAAAATCATGATAAATTGGCCCAAGAAGCTGGGTTTCAAGCTTTGTGCTCTGATTAATGGAAACCATTCTTTTATTTTAGAATGGTGAAAGGGACAGTGGGTTTAGGGGACCTTAGATTGACAGATTTGCCTCACTGCAGTGGGAGGAAATGAAACTGTATTTACTTTGCATTTAGATGCCAATCATTGAAAAATCAATTCCTACAAATAAATAGTTTTTTGTTATCTCATCTATCTTCCTGTCTGTTTTAAAAGGAGACTGTCACAAAGCATTTTAGAAGAATAATCGTGATGTAGGTCCATGTTTCAGAGGACCAAAATGGTCTATCAAAAACAGATTCATAGTTGAAGAAATTTAAGTTTTGAACAGTTGGGAAAATAAAATTTCCACAGAACTCAACCAAGGTGGACAGGTAGTCTAATTGATTTGGGACCATTGAGACATACATAAGATGATCCTAATATATGAGACTATACTAGGATACATAGTTGTATATATTATATATATATATATATATACATGCACATATATAGTTAAAATATGTACATATATACATGTATATATACATACTTCAAATATGTGTTTTGTTGAGGATGTCTTTAGTACACAATGCTTAGTGACAAGTAGTGTATTTGGAGATGGGATGTGATAGGAAAAGGATTTCCAGGAGAATATGGAGGCAGATGATAGAGACTGGGGGAAGCTGGGACCAGATGTTCCTTGTGGAGGCCAGCATATAAGGGAGAGGCGGGGAGGAGGGAGGGATGGAGAGAAGGAATGAAGATCTGAAATTAGGATATTTCTACAGCAATTGTTCAAGGGTAATGCAACCTAATATTAGATCCATTCCTTATGTGTCTCTTGGAAAGAAAAATGAAAACACCAGCTTTAATTTAAAAGGGTTATGAATCATTTTAAAAGATATTATTAAATCAAAGAGAGAGAAATATTCACTATTAACATTTAATAAGTTCATTTTTCTCAAAATACCATCATTATATCTCTCTTAAATCCTATATTATCCTATTATTTCTCTATCAGTATCTCAGAGTTTTACTTTGTTTATATTAAAATATCACTTAGTTCAAGATCATACCTATCTTATGTCCATCCACATGAGCTAAACATTTTTATGGCTATTTTAATGAGATAAAATGAGATTGACTCATAAAAGCCAATAGAAATTCTAGTTGGGAATTGGATTGAGATTGCAATGAAATAATAGTTAATTTTATTCCTAGATTCTTTAACCTATTTTAATTTTGATGGAATAGGAACCAGGTATTCCAGATAAGTGAAAATCTTACTTGTTTCTCACCATTCTTCAATAGAAGCTCAAGTTCTTCTATTTAACTCTAGCTATTTAACTATTCTATTCTAACTCTCAGGTTAAAGTGCCCTCAGATTTTATATGCCCTGTTAATGGGTCCATCTAGTCAAGGCTATGGTTTTTCCAGTAGTCATGTATGGATGTGAGAGTTGGACTGTGAAGAAAGCTAATAGCTGAAGAATCGATGCTTTTGAACTCTGGTGTTGGAGAAGACTCTTGAGAGTCCCTTGGACTGCGAGGAGATCCAACCAGTCCATCCTAAAGGAAATCAGTCCTGAATATTCATTGGAAGGACTGATGCTAAAGCTGAAACTCCAGTACTTTGGCCACCTTGCATCACTGACTCGATGGACGTGAGTCTGAGTGAACTCCGGGAGTTGGTGATGGACAGGGAGGCCTGGCGTGCTGCGATTCATGGGGTCGCAAAGAGTCGGACACGGCTGAGCGACTGAACTGAACTGAACTGAATGCCTTCCACAGAAGGTGGCTTTTCCTTCATTGTTTTCAGAAACAATTTTGAGTTCTATTTTCTGTCTCCTCTTGAAATTCCTAATGCTTATAGGCTTACAAAGAATTCTGTGATTCCATCATTGTTAATGAGAAGGGGTCCTGCAAAAGCACACTGAAGACATGAGAGATCTGTGGTCACTCACTGAGCAAGGTGACAGGAATGGGAAAAGTATCCATGTGTCTGCTTCTTAGCAGATGTGAATTCTTGGCTTTGTTATGATTGCATAGGCTTTGTCTTATGTAGAGAGGGGTGGGTTAAATGAGAGGGTTTTTTGTTGTTGTTTTAAGATGGTGGTGTTAGCAAAGATGTAAAGAAAGTTTAGGGTTGATAAGTACACCTTAAAAAATGTCTTCTGTTAAAACAAACTTTCAATTGAGTGATTTCACAAAATGTAAGCTGTTTTCATACATACTAACTTACGGACTAACTGTGCTGCTGCTGAGTCGCTTCAGTCGTGTCCGATTTTGTGCGACCCCATAGATGGCAGCCCACCAGGCTCCCCCGTCCCTGGGATTCTCCAGGCAAGAACCTTGCTAGGGGAGAATATTAACTTTCCATATTCTCAATTTAACAAACATTACTGATTCTAAATGATTTAAAAACCTAATAATATTGTTCTAGGTGATTATGAATTTTTATTAAATACTGTATTTATTTTATACACATGTCTCAGAGAATTGTAAGGTAAGGGAGTTAGAGAAGGTGAGGTTCAGAAAAAGAACGAGACCAGCACTTTACAGAAACAGATTGCCTAGGGCAAAACCAATACAGTATTGTAAAGTAAAATAAAGAAAAAAAAAAAAAAACAACAGATTGTCTTTAATGAGGCCAGAAGGGGCAGCAGTCAGATTAGTGAGCTGCTGCCCTAACCCAAGAAAAGAGTAAGTATATATATAGGCGTGTATGTGGAAAGCTACTGTCTTAAGGGGGCCTGTTATTCTCCAAGGTTATTCGGAGTAGATATCTTTTAAAAGGCTGGGGCAAGGAATTTTGGAAATTGGCCAGAGGCTGGACCAACTGGGAGCTGGGCATAATCAACCTTAATGTCCATTTATTTCTTCGGGTGAGAGAATTCTTTGTTTTGCATGGAACGGTGGGGAGGACCTGGAGGGTAGTTTTAACTCCAGGCTATTTTGAGCCGCGTAACTTTCCTTCAATAATAACCCCAAAGGCGCTATGTTCTGGTATTGAGTGGTATATACTAGCAATAGGGGCTTCCCAGGTGGCACTAGTGGTAAAGAACCCACCTGCAAATGCAGGAGACAAAAGAGATGCAAGTTCGATCCCTGGATCAGGAAGATGCCCTGGAGAAGGAAATGGCATCCTATTCCAGCATTCTTGCTGGGAGAATCCCATGGACAGAGGAGCCTGGTGGGCTACACTCCATGGGGTTGCAAAGAGTCACACACGACTGAACATCTGAGCACAACATACTTGCAATATCTTGCCCTCTCTCACTTCTCTCGCACCATCTCGGTCTCTGTGCATGTGTGTGGAATGTGTGTGTCTCCCTACCTCTGTTCTTCATAGCTGCAGCTGATCCTTTCTGGGTTCAAAAGCAACTAGTATTGTTGCTTTTATGATACAATGGCAAGATTGATTAGTTATAAGAGAGAATGGCCTGCAAAGCTAACATCATTCCCTAGTTGGCATTAAAAATGTCTTCCAATCTTTGATATGTTGTAAAGCAGAACATTTTGAACTAGGGAGACAGAGATGGATTAGAAGCATTTCTAAAAAGCTACTCCCTATTGTAGCTATGGCAGAGCTCATTTACTACTATGAGATGGTACATATTGTACTGCCATACAGATACGGACTCTTTTTTAATACTTTGAGATCTGGGACAAATAACAGTCTTTAAAATTATTTTTTCTTATTTGCAGTGTAAGGCTAAAATCATCTACTTTATTAATCGGAATATATACATAAAATATAAAGTGTAGTTTTAGATAATAATCTAATAATATAAATAAATAGTTATTGAAAACTACACTTTACATTTTATGTATACATTCCGATTAATAAAGTAGATGATTTTAGCCTTATACTGCAAATAAGAAAAAATAATTTTAAAGACTGTTATTTGTCCCAGATCTCAAAGTATTAAAAAAGAGTCCGTATCTGTATGGCAGTACAATATGTACCATCTCATAGTAGTAAATGAGCTCTGCCATAGCTACAATAGGGAGTAGCTTTTTAGAAATGCTTCTAATCCATCTCTGTCTCCCTAGTTCAAAATGTTCTGCTTTACAACATATCAAAGATTGGAAGACATTTTTAATGCCAACTAGGGAATGATGTTAGCTTTGCAGGCCATTCTCTCTTATAACTAATCAATCTTGCCATTGTATCATAAAAGCAACAATACTAGTTGCTTTTGAACCCAGAAAGGATCAGCTGCAGCTATGAAGAACAGAGGTAGGGAGACACGCACATTCCACACACATGCACAGAGACCGAGATGGTGCGAGAGAAGTGAGAGAGGGCAAGATATTGCAAGTATGTTGTGCTCAGATGTTCAGTCGTGTGTGACTCTTTGCAACCCCATGGAGTGTAGCCCACCAGGCTCCTCTGTCCATGGGATTCTCCCAGCAAGAATGCTGGAATAGGATGCCATTTCCTTCTCCAGGGCATCTTCCTGATCCAGGGATCGAACTTGCATCTCTTTTGTCTCCTGCATTTGCAGGTGGGTTCTTTACCACTAGTGCCACCTGGGAAGCCCCTATTGCTAGTATATACCACTCAATACCAGAACATAGCGCCTTTGGGGTTATTATTGAAGGAAAGTTACGCGGCTCAAAATAGCCTGGAGTTAAAACTACCCTCCAGGTCCTCCCCACCGTTCCATGCAAAACAAAGAATTCTCTCACCCGAAGAAATAAATGGACATTAAGGTTGATTATGCCCAGCTCCCAGTTGGTCCAGCCTCTGGCCAATTTCCAAAATTCCTTGCCCCAGCCTTTTAAAAGATATCTACTCCGAATAACCTTGGAGAATAACAGGCCCCCTTAAGACAGTAGCTTTCCACATACACGCCTATATATATACTTACTCTTTTCTTGGGTTAGGGCAGCAGCTCACTAATCTGACTGCTGCCCCTTCTGGCCTCATTAAAGACAATCTGTTGTTTTTTTTTTTTTT
>SJYT01073016.1:162968-199843 GCA_006410635.1 Cephalophus harveyi | reverse complement strand
TGTCATCTGCATATCTGAGGTTATTGATATTTCTCCCGGCAATCTTGATTCCAGCTTGTGTTTCTTCCAGTCCAGCGTTTCTCATGATGTACTCTGCATATAAGTTAAATAAGCAGGGTGACAATATACAGCCTTGACGGACTCCTTTTCCTATTTGGAACCAGTCTGTTGTTCCATGTCCAGTTCTAACTGTTGCTTCCTGACCTGCATACAGATTTCTCAAGAGGCAGGTTAGGTGGTCTGGTATTCCCATCTCTTTCAGAATTTTCCACAGTTTATTGTGATCCACACAGTCAAAGGCTTTGGCATAGTCAATAAAGCAGAAGTAGATGTTTTTCTGGAACTCTCTTGCTTTTTCCATGATCCAGCGGATGTTGGCAATTTGATCTCTGGTTCCTCTGCCTTTTCTAAAGCCAGCTTGAACATCAGGGAGTTCACGGTTCACGTATTGCTGAAGCCTGGCTTGGAGGATTTTGAGCATTACTTTACTAGCATGTGAGATGAGTGCAATTGTGCGGTAATTGGAGCATTCTTTGGCATTGCCTTTCTTTGGAATTGGAATGAAAACTGACCTTTTCCAGTCCTGTGGCCACTGCTGAGTTTTCCAAATTTGCTGGCAGATTGAGTGCAGCACTTTCACAGCATCATCTTTCAGGATTTGAAACAGCTCAACTGGGATTCCATCACCTCCACTAGCTTTGTTCGTAGTGATGCTTTCTAAGGCCAACCTGACTTCACATTCCAAGATGTCTGGCTCTAGATTAGTGATCACATCATCATGATTATCTGGGTCGTGAAGATCTTTTTTGTACAGTTCTTCCGTGTATTCTTGCCACCTCTTCTTAATATCTTCTGCTTCTGTTAGGTCCAGACCATTTCTGTCCTTTATTGAGCTTAGGGCTGTTATAAATGCTTAGCCAGTGAAAGGGGCATAGAAAACATGCATATGAATTATCCATTATTGTTATTACTACTGTATGTGTGCTCAGATATGTCCTTTTTACTCCTCAGCACTGCTTACAGGAAAGGCATGGAATACACTGTGGAACTGAATATACTTGTTCTCCTGCTTGCTTGACTGAGTAGTGCAGAATCTTTTTTATGAAATCTGGGTTCAGTGACAAATCAGTCACTTGATTGAAAATTGTCTTCCAACTATAAGACTTCAGTCAGCTACTCATGATCTTGGTTCCCTGCATACCCCAAATTTAGGGTAAATGGCAGCACCTCCCATCAATTTTCTTTCATTTATCATCTGTGACTCTGATTGATCCACATTTACCTTCTTGGTGATTCTGCCAGTGAGGTAATGCAGGTACTCTGCAAGAGCTTGATTGCTGAGAGCCATGAAAATAGATGAAGAAATACAGCTTACTTGAAAAGGTGGATCATTGTCATAGCTCTGTTTTACTGTGCTCTGTTTGGTATGATTGTTTCATACAGCATGGACAGTCATTCAAACATCAGGTTATCCTCCAGCAGCCTATTGAATGCAGGCTAGGATTATTGCACATAATGTCCTTTTCTCCCGAATAATGTTGTTTCTTTTTACAAGTTTCATTTAAAACTGAATACGATAAGTTGACACTGATACCATTTCCTCTGTTGCAATTTTCAAAATAATTGGTTATATAAAAGGTATTCCCAAAAAAAGTAACAGTAATTCTTAACAAATTCCCATAAATACAGGATTTAAAACCCAGTGTTAAATCATTACCTGCCTCTTTTTTGGCTCACATCTGAATTTCCATTTATAGCTTTAGAGTTTTTTATAGAGCAATCCTCAGCTATTAAACTTCTACTCTCATGAAATTTCAGGCTCTTTTGTGTGGAATTATAGTGATTATAGGAACCTCAGTCTGACATAATACTCAAGTCCATTAGCCTCAAGTTCTCTTTATTTTTAAAGGAGAATTAAAATGTCTTTAGAATAATGTTTCCTCTAAATGATAAAGTTTTATTATATGCTAAACTTAGAAAAACAACAATCAGCTCTTCTGGAGATAGACACTTTCGTATTGTTCTAAAAGGAACATGACCCTTAAGAAATTCTACCTTCATATCACTGTACTGCCATTTGTAAATGTGAAGTCCACAAGAATTACCTTGCTGTCTTGCATTTCAATTTTGTTTATAAACAAAAAGTATATCAATATTATAATAAATAGTTTGCAAGAAAATAAGGTAATCACACAACACAATTATAATCAAATAATAAAAATACTCCTGGCACTTAAGTATTCTATATTAATAATATTCTATTTCCACTGAAGCTTAGGATTGCATTTTATGTATATACCACTTATCCATCCAGAAAGTTTTTTTTTCATTAATTATTTTATTTTTGATTGCACTCGGTCTTTGTTGCTTTGTGTGGTCTTTCTCTAGCTGCAGTGAGCAGTGACTACTCTTTGTTGTGATGCATAGGCTTCTCATTGCAGTGGCTTCTCTTGCTAGGGAATACAGGCTGTAGGCACATGGGCTTCAGCAGTTGTGGCATACAGGCCCTAGAACTTGGGCTCAGTAGTTGTGGTGCATGGACTTAGTTGCTCCATAGCAGGTATAATCTTCCCAGACCAGGGATTGAACCCATATTCACTGCACTGGCAAGCCTATTCTCATCCACTGTACCACCAGGGAAATCTCCATCTGGCATGTATTAATGACATCACTGTCAACAATGGACAAAACATTCACTTTAATTCATAAAATGATGCTCAGTGAATTGTTAATATAATAAGCTCAGATAATGTCTTCATACTATTAGGGATCTAAGATGCAATTTTAAGTTACTATTAGAAATAATTATAAAAGATGGAAATCTCATTCCATAAGAAGAGCTAGAAAAGAAATGCCTAGCAGGGTATAGATATTTACACTGAAGAGGGAGGAATAATATAAAATTGAGGCAAAAAACACTAAGCTTTAAATAGACTTCTGCCTAATATGGGGTGGATATAAACTATTTTAGTCCCTTCATGTAGCTAAGCCAACAACATAGAAGGGGTTACTGTATTGGCTGGGACACTAGATTCTGATTACCAAAGAGATACAAGGTTGCCACTCTACAGTGGTGGCATGGAAAACTTTGTCTGGAAGCAAGTTATATCACAATACATTATTTCTAAATAATAACAGTCAGTTTTCATTGGAAAATAATTAAGATAGAGATTATTTCACTAATTATTATGACTCATTCATTTCAATGATGAAGTTATTTCTGTGAGAAATAGCTCTTGTAGAAACATAGGGAAATCAACCTGCTGAGGTGTTAGAAGGGGTAAGGGTAATATTAAATGAATGATAGAAAAAAAGGAAGCTATGATGAAGCAAAAACAACACCTAGTTGTGGATGTGACTGGTGATGGAAGTAAAGTCTGATGCTGTAAAGAGCAATATTGTAAAGGAACCTGGAATGTTGAATCCATGAATCAAGGTAAATTAGAAGCAGTCAAACAGATGGAAAGAGTGAACATGGACATTTTAGGAATCAGTGAACTAAAACGGACTGGAATGGGCAAATTTAATTCAGATGACCATTATATCTATTATTGTAGGCAAGAATCCCTTAGAAGAAATGGAGTAGCCCTCATAGTCAACAAAAGAGCAGAAATGCAGTACTTGGGTGCAGTCTCAAAAATGACAGAATAATCTCTTTTCTAAGGCAAACCATTCAATATCACAATAATCCAAGTCTATGCCCGAACCCTAATGCTGAAGAACCCGAAGTTGAACAGTTCTATGAAGACCTACAAGACCTTCTAGAACTAACACCTGAAAAGGTGTCCTTTTCATCAGAGGGGACTGGAATGCAAAAAGTAGGAGGTCAAGAGATACCTGAAGTAACAGGCGAGTTTGGCCTTGGAGTACAAAATGAAACAGGGCAAAGGCTAACAGAGGTTTGCCAACAGAACATACTAATCATAGCAAACACCCTCTTCCAACAACACAAGAGAAGACTCTACACATGTACATCACCAGATGGTCAACACCGAAATCAGACTGATTATATTCTTTGTACCCAAAGATGGAGAGGCTCTATACAGTCAGCAAAAACAAGACCAGGAGCTGACTGTGGCTGAGATCATGAACTCCTTATTGACAAACTCAGACTGAAATTGAACAAAGTAGGGAAAACCACTAGACCATTCAGGTATGACCTAGATCAAATCCCTTGCACTTATACAGTGGAAGTGACAAATAAATTCCAGGGATTAGATCTGATAGAGTGCCTGAAGAACTATGGATGGAGGTTCATGACATTGTACAGGAGGCAGTGATCAAGACCAATCCCAAGAAAAAGAAAATGCAAAAAGGCAAAATGGTTGTCTCAGGATGCCTTAAAAATAGCTGAGGAAAGAAGAGAAGCTAAAGGCAAAGGAGAAAAGGAAAGATATACCCATTTGAATGCAGAGTTCCAAAGAATAGCAGGAGAGATAAGAAAGGTTTTCTCAGTGATCAGTGCAAAGAAATAGAGGGAAACAATAGAATGGGAAAGACTAGAGATCTCTTCAAGAAAACTAAAGATACCAAGGGAACACTTCATGCAAAGATGCGCACAATAAAGGACAAAAATGGTATGGGTCTAACAGAAGCAGAGGGTACTAAGAAGAGGTGGCAAAAATACACAGAACTACACAAAAAAGATCTTCATGCCCCAGACAACCATGATGGTGTGATTATTCACCTAGAGCCAGACATCGGGGCATGTGAAGTCAAGTGGGCCTTAGAAAGCATTACTACGAACAAAGGTAATGGAGGTGATGGAATTCCAGTTGAGCTATTTCAAATCCTAAAAGATGATGCTGTGAAAGTGCTGTGCTCAATATGCCAGCAAATGTGGAAAACTCAACAGTGGTCCCAGGACTGGAAAAGGTCAGATTTCATTCCAATCCCAAAGAAAGACAACGGCAAACAATGCTCAGGTCAGATTTCATTCCAATCCCAAAGAAGGACAATGGCAAGCAATCCTAAAACTACCGTAAAATTGCACTCATCTGGTGCTCTTGTCTGGGAAATCCCATGGACGGCGGAGCCTGGTGGGCAGCAGTCCATGGGGTTGCAGGTAGTCAGACACGGCTGAGCGACTTGACTTTCACTTTTCACTTTCATGCACTGGAGAAGGAAATGGCAACCCACTCCAGTGTTCTTGCCTGGAGAATCCCAGGGATGGGAGCCTGATGGGCAGCTGTCTCTGGGGTCGCACAGAGTCGGACACGACTGATGTGACTTAACAGCAGCAGCAGCACACGGTAGTAAAGTAATGCTCAAAATTCTCCAAGCCAGGCTTCAGCAATACGTGAACTGTGAACTTCCAGAGGTTCAAGCTGGTTTTAGAAAAGGTAAAGGAACCAGAGATTAAACTTCCAACATCTGCTGGATCTTGAGAGTCCCTTGGACTGCAAGGAGATCCACCAGTCCATCCTAAAGGAGATCAGTCTTGGTGTTCATTGGAAGGACTGATGCTGAAGATGAAACTTCAATACTTTGGCCACCTGATGCGAAGAACTGACTCTTTGGAAAAGACCCTGATGCTGGGCAAGATTGAAGTCAGGAGGAGAAGGGGATGACAGAGGATGAGATGATTGGATGGCATCACCTACTCAATGGACATAAGTTTGAGTAAACTCTGGGAGTTGGTTTTGGACAGGAAGGCCTGGCATGCTGCAGTCCATGGGGTTGCAAAGAGTTGGACACAACTGAGCAACTGATCTGACTGACTGAGTACAGCATTAAAACTGAGTTTTTTGTTGTGTAATCATCAGTTGTGGGCTTAAAGAAAAAAAAAAGAAACAATTTTTTGTGACTAAGACTAAGGAACATAGACAGAGAAAAAAAAGTTTATCCTTTCCTCCTCCTTGTGAATTCCAGACCTCTATCTCCTTGAAAACCCCAGACCCCTCTCTCTTCAGGGTCCCCCGGATTTCTTATCAACCTTCCTAAGAATTGACTTTCTCAGATTTACATATATTATCCCTATTGGTATGATCCCATGTTTTGGGTTCTTGGACCTAATTCCAATATGGCAGGGGGCCACCCCATGTGATACTAAACAGTTGTAGGACACCAGCAGGATGTCTGAGAATTGTACTCAATTCTGACACTATTTACCTGGACGTAACATCATATTCCAGTGGCTAGGGTTCCACTCTACAAGGGTACTTCCACCCTGTAACCTCAGATTTCAGTTGCAAGCCCAGGTTATCACCTGTGCTTCTGTTTATAGATTGGAGATTCCAAAGACTCCTGTCCTTCAATTTCAGACACCAGTTTCACGTCCAGGTTGTTACTTGTACTTCTGATCAACTGGTAGTAGATTAGATGTTCCCACAAGCTCCTCCCTGGGTTCAATTAACTTTCTAGAGCAGCTCACAGAACTCAGAAAAATATTTCATTTATTAGATTGCCAGTTTATTATATAAGAATGTAACTTAGGAACAGCCAGATGGATGAGATGCGTAGGGAAATGTAAGAGCAAAACATGGAGGTTCCATGACCTCTTTGGGGTGTAACTCTTCTGGCATCTCCACTTTTCATCAACACAGAAGCTCTCTGGACCCTGTCCTTTTGCATTTTTATGGAGGCTTCCATGTGTAGGCATGATTGAATAAACCATTGGCCATTGGCAATTGATTCAACTTCCAGCTTCTCTCCCCTCTTTTGAGGTCAAGGGATGGGACAGAAAGTTTCAACCCTCCAACACTAGGCTGGTCCCCCTGGCAACCAGCCTCCTGCCTTAAGTGATCTAAGGGCATTCTAAAAGTCACATTATTAACATAATAAAAGACACACTTAAGAGATTGCAAGATTTTTAGAAACTCTGTGCTAGAAACTGGATGGACCAAATATGTGTTTCTTATTATAAATAACAGTGTCACTCTTCACAATTTAAAAATTCTGTAGAAGTAGTCTAAGTATTTCTTTAATGCAGTATAAATAAAGTTGTGATTTAGAGACCATCATTATATATTAAGAAATAAAGACAATGGTTTCCTAATCTCAAATAAAGGAATTCTGGTGGTTATAGTGAAAATTTCCATGGACAGATTCACAGGAATATTAAAAAAGAGTTGTATCTCAAAGAATTCTAAGTTCAGGAAAATAATCTGCTCCGGGACACTGCTAACAATGCAGTCCCAGGTAAGATAGCATTGTATAAAGTTTTTTTTTTTTTTTTTCTCACAGAATATGAAAGTAAATAAAAACCAAGATGTTATTAATAATAAGTAAACACATGAAATCAGGAAATTATGATAAAGGAGCTTAACAAAGATTGATGGAACCAGAGATGGTCTCCAGGAGGAAGCTATATTGATTGACAGTACATGCAGAAAAAGTGACATTGAACACAAGCACATGAGAGTATGAAATAGTCTAATAAACACGTCCCTCTCCCAGCTAGAACAGACTTGTGAATTGAAATATACTAAACTTATTTAACCAATCTTTTTGACCTGCATCCACCAACTGCATTCATTGTTTGATGTTTGTTCACTGACTCATCTAATTTACCAAGTAAAATGCCTCACATTTTTCAGTTCAGTTCAGGGTCACTCAGTCATGTCTGACTCTTTGCAACCCCATGGATTGCAGCGTGCCTGGCTTCCCTGTCCATCACCAACTCCAAGAGCTTGCTCAAACTTATGTCCATCCAACCATCTCATCCTCTGTCATCCCCTTCTCCTCCTGACTTCAATCTTTTATCAGAGTCTTTTCTAAGGAGTCAGTTCTGTGCATTAGATGATCAAAGTATTGGAGTTTCACCTTCAGCATCAGTCCTTCCAATGAATATTCAGGACTGATTTCCTTTAGGATGGACTTGCAGTCCAGGGGACCCTCAAGGGTCTACTCCAACACAGTTCAAAAGCATCAATTCTTCGGCATTCAGCTTTCTTTATGGTCCAACTCTCATCTATACATGATTGATGGAAAGACCATAGCTTTGATGTACAGCCCTTGTGGGCAAAGTAATGTCTCTGCTTTTTAATATGCTGTCTAGGTTTGCCATAGCTTTTCTTCCAAGGAGCAAGCGTCTTTTAATTTCATGGCTGACAAAACATGGTCCACTGAAGAAGGAGATGGCAAACCATTTCAGTATTCTTGCCTTGAGAACCTCTCATTATATAAAACAATAAAGGATGGAGATAGAACGGAGGGAGACAGGAAAAGGACAAAGAGAAGATACAGGTTGGGCTTCTCTTGTGGCTTAGCTGGTAAAAAATCTGCCTTCTATGCGCAAGACCTGGGTTCGATCCCTGGGTTGGGAAGATCCCCTGGAGAAGGGAAAGGCTACCCACTCCAATATTCTGGTC
Organism: Cephalophus harveyi; assembly: GCA_006410635.1. Classification (NCBI taxonomy): domain Eukaryota; kingdom Metazoa; phylum Chordata; class Mammalia; order Artiodactyla; family Bovidae; genus Cephalophus; species Cephalophus harveyi. Next base: position 191,531 of record SJYT01073016.1, on the reverse strand, counting down.
TCAAATTCCATGGACTATGTCTATGGGGTTGCAAAGAGTTGAGCAATTTTCTATTTTACTCTCAAGATACAGGTAAACATAAAAGAGGGTAGAAAGAAAAAATATATATATGGCAGATCCATTCCTTGAAGAGTGTCACACAGGTAATCTTACTCAGTGCTTATTCTACACAAAGATAACTTGATCTTGTGTGCTCCTTGTCTTAGTAAACACATTAATCCACCTCCTTATGCTGTATTGATTTGAAGACAAGATCAGTCAGTTCAGTCCATCAGTCCTGTCTGACTGTTTTTGACCCATCTCCTTATACTGTATTGATTTGAAGACAAGATCAGTCAGTTCAGTCCATCAGTCCTGACTGTTTTTGACCCAGATTCTTTGCAATCTTATCTTGAAGACAAGATAGACATGGAATAATTTTATCTCCCACTCACTTATTTTCAAAGAAGTTTTGACAACCCTTTCCTTTCACTTGAAATGTATCTCCTAAAGACCTTGAGAATGTTTCTTCTTATTCACTCAGCAATGTAGTCATACTTGAAACACTAAATAAAATATTTTCCTTACATTTAGACAGAAAACTGCTTGTTCAAATCAGTACCCATATTTCTACCAAATTCTTAACAAGTACTGGGCATATCCAATATATAATTGGAAAAAGTAATAGGATAATTGAATTATGTATTTTTTTTACTTTATTTTCTCCTTTGTTTTAAAATCACTTTATTGAGTTCTAATTTGAAAACAAAAAGCTATATGTACTAATGTATATAACTTGATAAGTTTGGAGATAAGTTTGTATTCATCACCACCATCAAAACCAAAGACATATCCATCACTCTTCAAAGTTTTCTCTTGCCTCCATTACTATTATTGTTGTTATTATGTGTGTTGAAAGAACTCTAAACAAGATCTGTCATCATTAAAAAATAATTTAAGTATGTAATACAGTATTGTTAACTGTTAACTGTAGGCACCATGCTGTGCAGTGGATCTTCAGAATTTATTTAGTGTAACTGAAACTTTGTATCATTTGACCATCACCTCCCATTCCCTCTTCTCAGTTCTTGTCAAGCATCATCTCTTCTCTGTTTTAAATTTGAGTATTTCAGAGTCCACATAATTAGATCATAAAGTATTTCTGTCTTTGTTCCTTTGGTTTATTTCAATTAGCGTAATGTCACAACTGGCAGTATTCCCTTCATTTAAAAAGTTGAATAGTATTCCATTGTATGTATATGCAGCATCTTCTTTATCCAATCACCTGTTGGTAGACATGTAGGTTGTTTCCATATCTTGGCTATTGTGAATAATGCTTCAATGAACCTGAGAGTGCAGGTATGTTTTTGAGATCCTGATTTCAATTCCTGTGGAAAAATTACCAAATGTGGTAGTGCTGGATCATATGGCAGGTCTATTTTAAATTTTTTGATGAAACTCTACATTGTTTCCCATAATGACTATACCAAATCACGTTTTCACTATACATATTTTTTTTTTCCATGATAGCCATCCTAACAGATGTGAAGTGATATCTCATTGTTGGTTTCATTTGCATTTTCCTGATAAATGGAAAGGTTGGATACCTTTTCATATACCTGTTGGCTATTGATATGTTTTCTTTGGAGAAACATCTACCTGGATACTTTGCCCAATTTTTAATTGTATGTGAGTGTCTATGAGGTGTATGAGTTTTTATATGCCTTGAATTTGATATTAACCCCATCCGTGTATTATTATTTGCAAATATTTTCTCCCATTCTGTTGTCTTTTTACTCTATTGTTTCTATTGCTGTGTTGAAGATTTTTAGTTTTATATAATCCCATTTATTTATTTATTTACTAATTTCTTTGTCTTGCTGTGCCTTTGCTGTTATATCCAAAAAATTATTGTAAGACAAGTAGCAAGGACTTTCCTTCCTAGGTATTATTCAAAGTATTTTATGATTTCAGTCATAGGTTTTTTAAGTCTTTGATCCATTTTGAGTTGATTTTGTGTATAGTATTAGGTATGATCCAGTTTCACTTGTTTGCATGTGGACATCTAGTCTTCCCAACACCATTTATTGAAGAGATTATCTTTTCCTCATTTTGTATTCTTGTCACTCTTGTCAAAGACTAATTGACTGTATATGTGTAGGATTATTTCTGAGCTATTTTAAAGTTTTTTAACTTTTTCTATTTTGGTAAAATATGTATAACATAAAGCTTTCTATATTAACTGTTTGAAAATATATGGTTCAGTGGTATTAAGTACATTCACGGAGTTGTTCAACCATGGTAACTATCCATTTCCAGAATTCTTCATCTATCAAAACAAACTCCTCACCCATTGGTCTCTGTTTCTATTTTTATAACAATACAATGCTGTTTTAATTCTATAACTTTGTAATGTAGTTTAAAATCAGAAAGTGTGATGGCTTTGAGCATTCACAAGATTGCTTGACTCTTTAAAGTCTTCTGTGATTCAATACAAATTTCAGAGTTGCTTTTTCTATTTCTGTGAAAATGCCACTGGAATTTTGATAGCTCTTGTCTTGAATCTGTATATTGCTTTGGGTAGTATGGATATTTAATAATAGTCATTCTTGTAATCCATGAATTTAGAAGATCATTCCATTTATTTGTGTCTTCAATATTTTTCATCAGTGTCTTATAATTTTCATTGTACTATTCTTTCATCTCTATGGTTAAAGTATTCTTGTAGATTCTATTATAAATAAGGCTGTGCTCTTCATTTCTCTTTCTGATAGTTCATTTTTAGTGTATAGAAATGCAACTGATCTTTGTATTTTAACATTGCATTCTAAAACTTTACTGAATTAATTTATTAGTTCTATTAAATAGCATTTTTGGAGTCTTTAGGGTTTTCTATATATAATATGCAATCTGGAAACAGAAACAGTTTTCCTTCTTACTGTCTAATATGGATGCCTTTTATTTTTCTTTACTTGCCTAATTGCTTTGCTAGGGCCTCTAGTTCTATATTGACTAGAAGTGGTGAGAGTGGGAACTGTTGTCTTATGCCTGATCTTGGAAGAAAAGTTTTCAGCTTTTTCCATTTCTATGATGTTAGCTGTGGGCATGTCATTCATATATATGTGTGGGTGTGTGTGTATGTATATATGTATATATAATCTATATAAGTTATATATATGTATATATGTATACACACACACATACATAAAACATTATATATATCAAGATATAATTAGTTAATATTGGGCTTCCCTGATAGTTCAATTGGTAAAGAATCTGCCTGCAATACAGGAGACCTCAGTTTGATTCCTGGGTTGGGAAGATCCACTGGAGAAGGGATAGGCTACACGCTGCAGTATTCTTGGGCTTCACTTGTGGCTCAGTTGGTAAAGAATCTGCCTGTAATGCAGGAGACCTGGGTTCAACCCCCAGGTTGGTTAATGAGTTAACCATTACTCAACCATAACTGGGTTGGTCAATGAGTTAATATTATTGATTATGATATGTGCTTAGTCTCTCAGTCATGTCCAACTCTTTGTGGCCCCATGGATTGTAGTCAGCCAGGGTCCTCTCTCCATGGGGAATTCTCCAGGCAAGAATACTAGAGTGGGTTACCATGCCTTCCTCCAGGGGATCTTCCCAACCCAGGGCTGGAACCCAGGTCTCCTGCATTGCAGCCAGATTCTTTACTGTCTGAGCCACCAGGGAAGCCCAATGATTATTATATGATCTTTATTATATTGAGATATACCCTTTTTATTAATTTTTTGAGTTATTTTTACCATGGGGCTGCTCTGGCTAAAGAATACTGGGGACAGTGAGTGGTGGTGGGACACGAGGTCAGAGAAATAGCCAGAAGCCAGATCCCTCAGTGCCTTATGTTGGTCTTGGGGAGATGTTTGAAGCTTCAGTGACTGGGAACCGACAGAAATGTAAGAATAAAGTTATGTGATCTGATTTTTCACGTTATTCTCTTGAGTTCTCTGTTCTTTTATTTAAGATTTAATTTAGTGATTCAGCTCAGAGTTTTTCCAGTATGTGGTCCCTCAGAAACCAGTTTCTAATGTTGAAATTAAAATCACTATGGTTTCTGATTTTTTTTCTTTAACTTTTTATTTTATATTGGGGCATAGTTGATTAATAATGTTTTGTTAGTTTCAGGTGTACAGCAAAGTCATGCAGTTAGACATACACATGTATCTATTCATTTTCAAAGTCTTTCTCCATTTAGGTTGTTACTTACTACTGAGCAGAGTTCCCTGAGCTATACAATAAGTTCTTGTTGGTTATCCATTTTTAATATAGCAGTGTAAGCATGTTGCTTTTTCTTAAGGAGTACAAAATAGAGCTTCACTGAATTTCAGTCTGGTCGTACTTCTTAACCTTCCTTGTAGTCACAGAAAGGCCTGAAGCAAACATTATATTCAAGAAATTATCCAGTTTCGGGTACTTTAATGATCTACCAAATGGCCAGCTTATCACAAATTGTCACTATATAATCCCTTTCACAACCATTGATACTAGCCTAATTATTACTCAAAATGTATTCTGAATTAGATAAAGACAAACTTTCTGTTCCTGAAGTTTATTACCTTCCGTCAGAATAATTATCTGAAACTTGGAAATGAGCAAACAGGTTTCTGAGTGCTTTTTTTTTTTTTTTAAGTGCAGTTCTGAACTTGCAACTTTGATAACATTTACATTGATTGGGCTGCTTCATAATTTTGTAACCATAGATATTAACCTGCAGATTTTGGTCAGGTAGAGAGGCAAATATCTGTTCTCTAGCAGAACAAATAATCCCAGGGATTATGATTTATGGCCCCACTGGGCATTGTTAGATTTCTATATATAGCACTCTTAACTTGGTATTTCTTTGTCAAATTTTCTATGTACACTTAGCTTCCCAAGTACTCTTTGAACTGGTCATAACATCTTACAACTTTTATTCTTAATTAATGAATTGTATAGAATCTTTGAATATGCATTCTACATGTATGTGGAGTGGTTTTTTTTTCTTTTTGAAAATTATACTTTAACATTCATCAGATTTCCTTTTTCAAGATCAAGTCTCTAAGTTCCTTCTTATCCCCACTCCAACAGATATCCTCAGGTTTCTGTAGTACTTTAAATACAATGTCAAATTTAAAATCTTCTATTTTTAAGGTGGTGATTACAGTTCATGGTGATTTACAAGCACATAGCAAAAACTCATGAAACTCATAGCTTCCAGAAGGGGCCACTGCTAGGAAGACCTCATCACAGATATCCTGCATGGAGGATGATTAGATTATTATTAGAATGATTATTATTTTCAGTGATCAGTTAACACCTTTAACACTATTACAGATTCAAGCAGAAAGAAAAATAAAGCCCATTAAGTTGCTAATATGAAGACGTGGCGATTTATACCTCTTCTTTAATTTTCTATGTATTCAGACTCTTTAATCTTGTCTAATTTCTTTAATATTTTGTCTGGGATATTATAGTGACTTTGAGAGGAAGATTAAAGTGACAACACTCACATGTCCATAAAATGTTACATGCTTATCACAAGCACCCACTGCTTTTAGGAACACTTTTTCAATATTCAAAACAAACCACAAATTTACTTTCTATTGCCACTGACATGCAAATTTGAATGCTTTAAATGTGTCAGTTTATTATTATAGTGGATGCATCTAACCATCTTTTAAAATCTGAAGAATAGTTGTTGATGCACATACATGCACCTAGAGTAAAATCTACTCGGAATACCAGTTACATCAAAACAGGTTGCTAATTATACTAGGAAAAATATATTGTCAGTTGTCCCAGAAAAAATGTTGTTATATAGTGTTGAATGATGGAAGAAATTTGCACCCCTAAAATAAAACTGTTCAGTGTATCATTCCATGTATTTCTAACTAACAAGATATTAAACTCAATCTAAAACTAAACTAGATGTACTTGTTATGCCATCAGTCACCTTAAATATAATCCTTTTAGAACCATCCTTAGAAGTTTTACCTTTATCTCATTTGGCCAGCCTAGCAATCCTGTGAGGGAAGGAGGGTGGCTGTGGATCTTAGAGTTTACAGGCAAGGGTAATTTCAGGGAGGATGCAAGACTTGCCTCAGTTTAACGAGGCTAATTACCCGGCAGGGGGCAGAACCAGGATTTGGACTGAGAATATATTAATTTCAGAGTGATTCTCACTATAATACCAATGACAAAGAAGCCATGGGACCAGTAAGAACGTGAGCTTTCCATTCATTTTTCCATCAGTATTTAGTGAGGCACTGCTGCTGCTGCTGCTGCTGCTGCTAAGTCGCTTCAGTCGTGTCTGACTCTGTGCGACCCCATAGATGGCAGCCCACCAGGCTCTGCCATCCCTGGGATTCTCCAGGCAAGAATACTGGAGTGGGTTGCCATTTCCTTCTCCAACGCATGAAAGAGAAAAGTGAAAGTGAAGTCGCTCAGTCGTGTCCGACTTTTAGCGACCCCATGGACTGCAGCCCACCAGGCTCCTCTGTCCATGGGATTCTCCAGGCAAGAGTACTGGAGTGGGGTGCCATTGCCTTCTCCGAGTGAGGCACTACTTTGTGTCAACTGAGAAAACAGCCATAAACAAAAGAGATAAAGTCTGTCCTTTAAAGGAGAGTGTATTTTGGACAGCTAACAAATCAAGCACCCTACTCCAGTACTCTTGCCTGGAAAATCCCATGGACAGCGGAGCCTGGAAGGCTGTAATCCATGGGGTCGCTGAGTCAGACACCACTGAGAGACTTCACTTTCACTTTTCACTTTCATACACTGGAGAAGGAAATGGCAACCCACTCCAGTGTTCTTGCCTGGAGAATCCCAGGGACGGGGGAGCCTGGTGGGCTGCCGTCTATGGGGTCGCACAGAGTCGGACACAACTGAAGCGACTTAGCAGCAGCAACAAATCAATATTAAGTGTAATGTTAAGTATAATAAATATTATTAGGATAAACTTGGAGGTAGAAAGTGATAGGATTGGAGTGGTAGAGTGGAAGTATAATAAATATTATCAGGACAAATTTGGAGGTAAAAAGTGACAGGATTGGGGTGGTAGAGTGGAGGATACTATTTTACATAGGATATCATCGTAAACATCTCAGATAAGGTGATATTTGACTAGAACCTGAGAAGGAGTGAAATGTGATACTGGAAGAATAGCAGCCGTGGAAGGAAAAAGGAGCAGAGACCTAGAGGCAAGAGGTGTTTGGAAGTTCTATGCATACCATAGAGACAAGGGTGAGTGGAGTTGAGTGAGCCATAGGTAGAGTAGCAAAAGATGAGGATATTTTATTAATTTAATGGGAGACTATTGAATAGTCTTAAGGGGAAGGATGGTATGATTTGACTTACGTTTAAAAGAGTTATAACATTATGACTTTTTGTGCTGTAAAGAAAGGAAAAGAGATGAAATGGAATGATAATTTAAGAGACAAGTATAGTCATTCAAGAAAATTAAAAGGTTTAATTTTACAAGCTTTGAGTTCCAACTCTTTGTGAGCTCCAAATCTTTCATGAATTGTTCAGTTCTAGAGAGACCCTGTCTTATTAACTTTTTTCAAAGAAATTTTAATGTGTATCAGGGAGGGTTCTCTACTCAAGCAATCCTTTAAAAAGAGGTACTAGAGGGAGAAGAATTAAATATGTCGATTAGGCCTTGAAGGTTTGAAGCAGGGATAAAGAAATATTGAAAATATTGAAATGCTCAACTTCCCAAATGAGGATAAAAATCTCATATGAAAAACAGATGTAGAAGCTACTAGAATCATTTCTAGCATAAAATTTAAAATATGGTACTTTTCATTTATCAATATTTTAAAATTCTCCTGTTTATTTTTTTCTATTAAATGTCAAGTAAAAGTTGTAATTTTAAAATTTTATTCTTTTTCCAAAACAATTAAAACCTTTACAGTTTTTTTTGAATTATATGTTAATGAACATAGAGTAAAATTAGATAAAAATATTGTAATTGCTACTTTGAAACTTCATACTAAACCAATAGGTATACACAACACTACTACTGCTATCTTTTCACCAGTATTTCAGAAATAAAAAGAAAGTGTCGATTCTCAAAACAGGGAGAGAGAATTTCATAGAAAAATCACTTTATCGTGTTTCTCATTTTTTTGGTTGTTTGTTCTACATGTAGGAATGTGGAAGATTTCAACACAAGCAACATTTACACATGGTTCAGTGTTTGAGAAACAAATTTTGCATCTACTAATCTCCCTACCTTACTTATAAGTTAGAAAAAAATGACACTTATTCTCAGTGTTGACCTCATAGTAAAATGAGATGATACATGCAACCTAACTCAAGAAACGAATGAAAATTGCTCAAAAATGTGAATTAACGACTGGCCTCTTCCACGAGGCAATTTGGTGTAGTGCAAAGAACTGTGTTAGACTCTCTCAGATTTCAGTTCCTTTCATACTTATTAATTGTATGAACTTGAGAAAGTTACATCATTCCTTTGATGTTCTGGCTTCTCAACTGAAAAGCAAGCAAAATAATAATACAAAAGATTATTCAGTTCAGTTTAGTCACTCAGTTGTATCCAACTCTTTGTGACCCAATGGACCACACCATGCCAGGCCTCCCTGTCCATCACCAACTCCCGAAGTTTACCCAAACTCATGTCCATTGAGTCAGTGATGCCATCCAACCATCTTATCCTCTGTCGCCCCCTTCTCCTTCTGCCATCAATCTTTCCCACCATCAGGGTCTTTTCAAATGAGTCAGCTCTTTGCATCAGGTGGCCAAAGTATTGGAGTTTCAGCTTCAACTTCAGTCCTTCCAATGAACACTCAGGACTGATCTCCTTTAGGATGGACTGGTTGGATGTCCTTGCAGTCCAAGGGACTCTCAAGAGTCTTCTCCAACACCACAGTTCAAAAGCATCAGTTCTTCGGCAGTCAGCTTTCTTCACAGTCCAACTCTCACATCCATACATGATGACTGGAAAAACCATAATCTTGACTAGACAGACCTTTGTTGGCAAAGTAATATCTCTGCTTTTTAATATGCTGTCTAGGTTGGTCATAACTTTCCTTCCAAGGAGTGTCTTTTTATTTCATGGCTGCAGTCACCATCTGCAGTGATTTTGGAGCCCCCCAAAATAGCCTTCTTTCCACTGTTTCCCCATCTATTTGCCATGAAGTGATGGGACCGGATGCCATGATCTTAGTTTTCTGAATGTTGAGCTTTAAGCCAACTTTTTCCCTCTCCTCTTTCACTTTCATCAAGAGGTCTTTAGTTCTTCACTTTCTGCCATAAGAGTGGTGTCATCTGCATATCTGAGGTTATTGATATTTCTCCCAGCAGTCTTGATTCCAACTTGTGCTTCCTCCAGCCCAGCGTTTCTCATGATGTACTCTGCATGTAAGTTTAAAAAGCAGGGTGACAATATACAACCTTGATGTACTCCTTTCCCAATTTGGAACCAGTCTGTTGTTCCATGTCCAGTTCTAACTGTTGCTTCCTGACCTGCATATAGATTTCTCAAGAGGCAGGTCAGGTGGTCTGCTATTCCCATCTCTTTCAAGATTTTCCACAGTTTATTGTGATCCACACAGTCAAAGGCTTTGACATAGTCAATAAAGCAGAAATAGATGTTTTTCTGGAACTCTCTTGCTTTTTCATGATCCAGCGGATGTTGGCAATTTGATTTCTGGTTCCTCTGCCTTTTCTAAAATCTTGAACATCTGGAAGTTCATGGTTCATGTGTTGCTGAAGCATGGCTTGGAGAATTTTGAGCATTACTAGTGTGTGAGATGTGTACAATTGTGTGGTAGTTTGAGCATTCTTTGGCATTGCCTTTCTTTGGGATTGGAGTGAAAACTGACCTTTTCCAGCCCTGTGGCCACTGCTGAGTTTTCCAAATTTGCTGGCGTATTGAGTGCAGCACTTTCACCGCATCGTATTTTAGGATTTGAAACAACTCAACTGGAATTCCACCTCTCCACTAGCTTTGTTCGTAGTGTTATTGTTCATAAAAGATTATTAGAAGGTTAAATAAAAATGTGTTTCCTTATATGAAGATTTCTGCACATAGAAGATTAAGCAAAATTAAGCTCAACTGAGCTTTTACATTTAGTATTTTTCCTATGAATTCCTCAGCCTTCCATCAAAATCTCTTTTATAATAATAAATGTTTGAGAGTGGAAATGACAATATGCAATTATTTTACTTTTTACAGCCCCAGATATCACCATATTAACTACTATCTCTCGGAGAAGGCAATGGCATCCCACTCCAGTACTCTTGCCTGGAAACTCCCATGGACAGAGGAGCCTGGTAGGCTGCAGTCCATGGGGTCACTGAGTCAGACATGACTGAGTGACTTCACTTTCACTTTTCATTTTCATGCATTGGAGAAGGAAATGGCAACCCACTCCAGTGTTCTTGCCTGGTCAAAATTCAACATCCATTTATGATAAAAACTCTCCAGAAAGCAGGAATAGAAGGAACATACCTCAACATAATAAAAGCTATATATGACAAACCCACAGCAAACACTATCCTCAATGGTGAAAAATTGAAAGCATTTCCCCTAAAGTCAGGAACAAGACAAGGGTGCCCACTTTCACCACTACTATTCAACATAGTTCTGGAAGTTTTGGCATGATTTACTTTCTATTTTGTTTTGTTTTCTCATTGTTTTTCCTTTTATGTTTAACAGAGAAACTATCTTGTCAATAACTATCTTGTCTTTTTGAGAAGTATTCTCTTAGTGGGTGCTTTTTTCTTCCCGTTTTGATTCTGTTTTTTAGAGTGGTGTGTCCCAAAGGATCCTTAATTTGGTTATTTTGGTTTTCATTTATTTTTAACTATTTTTTTCTACCTCAAAAAATAAAATCTGATAATTTTAAAATTTATTTCTGGTATACAGAATTTATTTCTGACAGAATGATTTGTCAATTTTTTTCACTGTGAATTTTTGTTTTGATTTCGCACTTTCTGCCTATTGTTCTAATCTCATTTTATGTATTCATTATTGTTCTACATTGCAAAAAAGGCCAATTTAATCTCATGAGTTTTCTCAACTACATTTAATAACTCAAAATAATGAAAAGTATAAGTAAGCAATTAATTAGACTGCATTGTGTTTGTGCATAATTAACTTGACCATCTCTCTCTACTTCCCTGGTGGCTCAGTCAATAAAGAATCCACCTGCAATGTAGGAGACTTCCTGCAATGTAAGAGACCTGGGTTTGATCCCTGGGTTGGAAAGATTTCCTGGAGAAGGAAATGGCAACCCACTCCAGTGTTCTCTCCTGGGAAATCCTATGTACAGAGGAGCCTGGCAGGCTACATGCAGTCCATGGGGTCACAAAGAATCAGATATGACTTAGGGACTAAACCATCTCTCTATCATATATTTTAGCATAGCTTATATATTTTAAATTGTATTCCCTCTAATTAATAAGTAATCCCTCATTTCTAATTAAAAAAATTAGAGTAGCATTATGCCACACTCTGAATTCAGGTATTACATGACAGATAGACAGTGAGAAAGCAGCCAATTGATCCAATTGACCTTGGAAGTTATACATCAGCTCTGCAATACTGAGAGTCAAGACTGTTTCTTTAAAAATTCCTCAGTTGTCAGAATTCTATCTATAAAATCAAACTATTCAGATGGTTTGAAGAATTGTTGACCAAAATAATGATAGTATGTGCTCTCTGGCCAATACCAGAAGTTGTGAAAGTCATAGGTAATTTTTTTTTAAAACCAAGTATCTGCCAACAACTTATTTGAGCCAGCAAACAGCACACAATAAACGTGGCCTGTAAGCAAACAAGAATTTTGCAAATCTCTGCCAAAACTCAGTTTTAACTTGAAAAGCCTGACACAAGTTTCTGTTCTCTGTTGTAGGATTTATTACTTTTGACAGATTCTCTCTTCTCATTGTCCCTAAACAACATCATCCTATTGAATAAACTTCCCCTGGTCAGGGATGGGCAAGCAAGTGTAACAACAGAAAACTAAACAGGGCTCCCAGGGCTAAGCAAAAGCCATTGTTGTTTTTCATTTCCCAGTTTATTGAGAAAAATTAAATGTATTTTACCTCTAGGAGATGGAGGCATTATCAGACCCATTTAAATTGAGCATTAAGTCGTATTCCCTAAGTTAAAATAAAAATGCACACTTTGTTTAATTGTAGATATGCTATGAAACAATGTGAGGCACATTTACGAGCTGTAGGAAATGGGATGAGGGAAGGTATATTCTTTTCTCCCTTCATTTGATTTCAATATTATCATTTAAGCAAAACTACTGAGAATAACTACTCATTTGAAAGTAATTTAAACATACCTCAAACTGAAAATGTAATATTTCCCTAAGCTCTTGATGATCCATTTCAAATTTTCTGAGTCTATTAAAGAGAATCGAAGATCAAGGCTAATTCCTATATTCCTTGAAGAGTACAGGCAGCACATGGAATCTGGAAAGATATCTGAGAATATGATCCCTGACACCGTCCCTGACCAACCTGTCCCTGGTTCACAAATCTTCAATTAAATTCCAGACCAAGATTTTTGTGAGAACTAATTGTGAAATATATGTGTGTATATATATACACACATATATATGTATATATATCATATGTACATAAGATATATATATTTTTGTGAGAACTAATTGTGAAATATTAGAGAAAATATATATATTTTTGTGAGAACTAATTGTGAAATATATGTGTGTATATATATACACACATATATAAGTATATATATCATATGTACATAAGATATATATAGAAATGGTTATAATAAACATGAAAGGCATGAGTGTCAACATTTCTTAAAGCATGAGCATACATTAATCAAAGATTAACCTAATTCTATTTTGTAAATTGTTTTAGATTCCTGAGCCCAATCCCTGACCTACTACATTCTAATGAGGAAAAAAATAACGCTACCTGTGTATACACTTTTTTAAAAAAAAAGTTATTGCCAGGAAATGTTTAACTATCATGGAGTTTGAGATCTACTGTTTTTACATTATATAGACAAGGAGAAATTCTGAATATTGAAGCTACTTCCTCAAAGTATTACAATTAAAAATCAGTAAAAGCAAGATTAAAACATATTTTCTCTTGAGTACAAGGCCAAGTGTTCTTCCTTGTATGGGTTCAGAGTTGGATGTGACTGATAGTGATTAGATGGCTCACTTTGCCTTTTACTCACAGAGAACTCAGGTCCGTGAGAAAGGACACAGTGTAGTCACCAGCCCATAGACAGTTTGGAGGGCCTTTTGTTTCATGATTGCATTTTTTTTTTTCTTAGTCAAAGACATTTTACTCCTACTGAACCTCAATAAAGGTATGTGAATTTTCATTTGGTTTTGTTTTCCAGAATTAGAGTTAACAAGATAACTGAGTGATCTTGAATAAAGATAATTGTGATTGTTACTATTTGAAACTGGAACTAGATTTGAACTGCTGCTGCTGCTGTTCAGTCACTCAGTCATGTTGGACACTTTGTGACACTATGGACTGTAGCACCCCAGGCTTCCCTCTTTTTCACTATCTCCTGGAGTTTGCTCAAACTTATGTCCATTGAGTCAGTGATGCCATTCAACCATCTCATCCTCTGTCCCCCCCTTCTTCTCTTGCCCTCAGTCTTTCCCAGCATTAGTGTCTTTTCCAAAGAGCTGGCTCTTCACATCAGGTGGCCAAAATATGGAGCTTGAGCTTTAGCACTAATCCTTCCGATGAATATTCAAGGTTGATTTCTTTTAGGATTGAATGATTGATCTCCTTGCAGTCCAAGGGACTCTCAAGAGTCTTGTCTTCTCCAACACCACATTTCAAAAGCATCAGTTCTTTGGCACTCAGCCTTCTTGATGGTCCGGCTCTCACATCTGTACATGTTACAGGAAAAACCATAGCTTTAACTATATGGATCTTTGTCTGCAAAGTGATATTTGTTTTAATACACTGTCTAGGTTTTTCATAACTTTTCTTTCAAGGAGCAAGTTTTTTTTTAATTTCATGGCTGCAGTTACCATCTGCAGTGATTTGGGAGCCCAAGAAAATAAAATCTGACACTGTTTCCACTTTCTCTCCTTCTATTTGCCATGAAGTGATAGGACCGGATGCCATAATCTTCATTTTTTGAATGTTGAGTTTTAAGCCAGCTTTTTCACTCTCCTCTTTCGCCTTCACCAAGAGGCTCTTTAGTCCCTCTTTGCCTTCTACCATTCAACAGTCATTTTTCCACTGAGATATGAGATGCGTCCCTGTCAACTTTCATTGAGATTTCTGATGGCCATAGAATCTTGGAGTTGAGAATGGTCTCTTTAACACTACCTGATTCTGTCACCTATCAACAATGCCTCAGTGTTCAAAAACATCCCTTAGTGTCATAGATGTTTGTGTGTGTGTGTGTATCAATAGATAGAATACATTCTCTTATTTCAGAGTTGTGGTGTACCCTCAAAGGAATAACATTAAATATAAGAAAATAAAATAAGTAAACTGTTAGCTGATATACCCACTCTAAATAGTCATTTAAGATAATAGTGCAAAATTCTGATTGAAAACAATAATGTATAAACTAAAATTTACCAAATACCTACCATGTGACTGGGCCTGAACACATTCATTTAACTTTTCACTCTTCAGTGATCTATTGGACTTATAGCCAGACTCACTTAAAGAAACCAAGACCTTGGTCATCTAGCAAAAACAAGCTGCATTTGAACTCAGATTTTTTTCTTTTTTTCAAACTCTTATTTTTCCACTATATGATTTCTATCAAGTATTTTTATAACTTCACTACTATGAGTTATCACAGAGTTAGTAGAATTATAAGGAAACCTCTTTTATTCATACTCCGGGTCTGCCTGCCTGGTCTCTCTCGGTCCCTGTTACTTTGTCCCGAGCAGAGCTGCAGATCCCTTCCCTCGTAGAGAAATGCATGCTGGGGTTTGTGATCAATGCAGGAAAGAGTGAAAAGACTGCAGAGACAGACTCCCTGGGTTTAACTGCCAGCACTGTCGTTTGTAATACAAGGCTTTAGGCACATTACTCAATCTCTCTAAGCATCCATTTCCCCATACACATCCTGGGGTTGTTTTAAGGTGCAGAGGAGATAGTTTGTGTAAAATAAAATACTGAATAGAATAATGCCTCAGCAAGTGGTGCTTTATTGTTAGTAGTATAGTTGGTATTACACTATGCATCAAACAAGTGACCTTGGGCACATTGCTTCACTCCTCTTAGCTTGAGTTTTCTTGAATCTTAGAAAAATAAAATAACAGTTCTTTCCCATTTGTAAAGGGGAATTAAATTGGATGACTTATATAATAAGATGTCTAGCAAAAGACCAGGAAAGGAACAGACAATAAATGCTACCCTTCTGCTGCGTTCTACTTGGTTGTGGAGCCATCCTCTTCCTACCCCATTATGGTTTTTTTTTTTTTTTTTTAATATAAGGGCTGTGCTGAGTATGTTGCTTTTTTGTGCTCAATACAAAACAAGTAGGTTAGCTAAGACCCTGCCTAGCAGATACTATATTCACCTCAAACTTGACTTTAGTTCTTTAAGTGCAAAAAGGATGATTCTTCTGGTGAGATTATATAAAATTTGTATCTCACATCAACTTTTTAATCAGTCTTGCAGCCTCACAATAGAACATAATAGACATGTTGTTACATAAAACATGAGTCTGGGATAAGTCCCACTTACCCACTATCAAGTCTAAAATCCATAGTCTCAAAGATCATAGTCTACCATTTCTACCAACAAACTCACAATTTAGGAGGTTTATTAAGGTTTTGGCCTTTTAAAAATAAATATATATCAGGGGAATTTTGGGCACCAGTAACTGAATATTGACACACCTCTAGGAAAGATGTATCTATCTAAAATTGTCTTATATATTGGTCAACAAGCCCTCTACATCAAAATCAGTCCTAGGATGTTTGTGGGGCAGGGGATGGGGGTCAGTTGCACTAAAATGACTATTTCTGAATATCATTTATTGCTTTCATTTAGAATTTGCTGAGAAATTGCCTGTAATCTGAATTTTTAAACCTTTTCAAGTGATTCTTATGCTTATTTACATTTAAGAACAATTGATTCTTTAGCCTTGTCTATACATCTGTTCTCTGAGAAAACTTAAAAATATAAACAATATGCCCTGACACTTTGATCAGAGATTCAGATTTAGTTGTTCAGGGATGGCTCCTGGACATCAGTATATTGTTAAAAAACCGAGACAAAAACAAACCCAGGTGATATTATTATACAGCCAGAGGTAGGGACTAGTAACCCAGGCTTACAAACATACTCAATCCTAATGAATGGCTTCCTTTCACCCATTTCATTGCTCACTTGGCCCTTAACTGTATTTGATCTTTAAATATCTGAAGTTTGAACATTTCCTGCACTAGAACATGTAGGTTTTTGGAAGTAGAGATGCACAACATACTGAGGCAGGGTTAGAGAGAGCACCTCCGATTGGTACCATGGAGTCAAGATTTCTGAAATGACCCAGAGGAGGACTGAGAAACTTGGTGATGGGAAGAGAGATTAGAGAGGAGCGGACAAGTGACAGAAAGGAAAAGCGAATGAGTAGAGGAGAAAATTGCAAGTTTGAGTAGACTCTCTCCTTGCCACATAAAGCAGACATTGAAAGTCTTTCAAGATAGCAGATAGCAAACAGAATCGAAGGTGTCCCTTATCAGAATCCCACTTAATGATTTCACACGTTTTTCAAAGTTTCATAAAAATGGGACAAAGCACAGATACATTTTCCCTATACAAAATCAGCTACATAATTTGTGGGACCTAGTGCTAGTTCAGTTCAGTTCAGTCGCTCAGTCGTGTCCGACTCTTTGCGACCCCATGAATCGCAGCACGCCAGGCCTCCCTGTCCATCACCAACTCCCGGAGTTCACTCAGATTCACGTCCATCGAGTCCGTGATGCCATCCAGCCATTATGGACCCTCCTTCTATAAAAAGCAGGAAAGAAGTGCTATTAAAACGCCTGATCATAAACTTTAGCTTTTTCTGAAATGACAATGCTCCTTTTTACCATGATCTCTCTCTCTCAACCTGGCATGGTGACTTTTATTGTGTGTGTGTGTGTGTGTGTGTGTGTGTGTGTGTGTGTGTTTAATTTCATGATCTTATAAACTTTTTAATGTAGAAATAATTATAGATCTACATACAGTTTCTAGGCGGAGAAGGCAATGGCACCCCACTCCAGTACTCCTGCCAGGAAAATTCCATGGACGGAGGAGCCTGGCAGGCTGCAGTCCATGGGGTCGCTAAGAGTCCAACACGACTGGGCGACTTCACTTTCACTTTTCACTTTCATGCATTGGAGAGGGAAATGGCAACCCACTCCAGTGTTCTTGCCTGGAGAATCCCAGGGATGGGGGAGGCTGGTGGGCTGCCATCTCTGGGGTTGCACAGAGTCGGACACGACTGAAGCGACTTAGCAGCAGTAACAGCATGCAGTTTCTAGGAAACAATCCAGAAGGACCCCATGTTCCTTTATCCAGTGATCCCCATTGATGACATCTTACAAAGTTACAGTGATAAGGATTTCTCATGTTGGCCTTTTACAGTCAGTTGCACTTTCTTCCCAAACTCACACTTCCTAGTACTTAACCCCTGGCAGTGATTAACTACTGCCCCATTTTATAATCTTTTCATTTCAAGAATATTATATAAGTGAAATCACAAAGTAAGTAATCTTTGGGGCGTGTTTTTCCCCTTCAACTCAGCATGACTCCCTGGCAGTCCATTCATGTTGGATATCAATAGCTCATTCCTATTTAGTGCTGAATGGAGATCCATGTTATAGATATATCAGTTTCTTAACTGTTTACCTGTTGAAGGACACCTGGACTCTTTCCAGCTTGGGGCAATTTTGAATAGTGTTGCTAAGAACAACAATGGATAGGATTTTGTATGAGCGTAAGTCTTCATTTCTCTGGATAAATGCCCAGGAGTGTGATGGATATCATTTATGGTAATTCTGTGAATATTTCTTAAAGAAACGATAGACTGTTTCCCAAAGTGGCTATAATATTTTAAATTCCCACCAACATTATATATATGATCAGTTTCTCTATATCCTTGCAAGAATTTGGTGTGTCATATGCAGTTATTTTGTTTGATTTTATTTAATTTTTATTTTTATCTTAAACATTTCAATAGGCATGGAGTCATGTATCATTGTGGTTTTAATTTATATTGCATCAGTGGCTAAAATTTTAAACATCATTTTATATGCTTATCTGACACTTCTGTATCCTCTTTAGTGAGAGAACTACCCTTCTGTCCATTTTCAAATTGGGTGGTTTATACTTTTACAGTTCAGTTTTGAGAGTTCTATGTATAATCTAGTTAGTAGTTAGTAGTCTTTAAGCAAATGTTTTGAGTTTGCAAATATTGTAGTTTGAAAATATTTTCTCTTAGACTTAGTTTGTCTTTTCATCCTCTCTCAACAAGGTCTTTCAGAGAGCAAAGGTTTTTGAGTGAAGTTCAATTCATCAATTTTTCTTTTTATGGACTATTCTTTTGGTGTCAAGCATATGGAATTTGAATAACTGATATCCCAAAAATGTTTTTATGGTTTTTATTATAATGAATCTTTTATTTTTTTAATTTTTAAAATTTTTACTTTATTTTACTTTACAATACCGTATTGGTTTTGCCATACATTGACATGAATCCACCATGGGTGTATATGGGCTCCCAATCCTGAATCCCCCTCCCACATCCCACCCCATATCCTCTCCCTGGATCATCCCCGTGTACCAGCCCCAAGCATCCTGTATCCTGTATCGAACATAGGCTGGTGCTTCGTTCTTACATGATAGTATACATGTTTCAATGCCATTCTCCCAAATCATCCCACCCTCTCCCTCTCCCACAGAGTCCAAAAGTCCATTCTATACATCTGTGTCTCTTTTGCTGTCTCGCATACAGGGTCATCATTGCCATCTTTCTAAATTCCATATATATGTGTCAGTATACTGTATTGGTGTTTTTCTTTCTGGCTTACTTCACTCTGTATAATAGGTTCCAGTTTCATCCATCTCATTAGAACTGATTCAAATGAATTCTTTTTAATGGCTGAGTAATACTCCATTGTGTATATGTACCACCGCTTTCTTATCCATTCATCTGCTGATGGACATCTAGGTTGTTTCCATGTCCTGGCTATTATAAACAGTGCTGCAATGAACATTGGGGTACATGTGTCTCTTTCAATTCTGGTTTCCTCGGTGTGTATGCCCAGCAGTGGGATTGCTGGGTCATAAGGCAGTTCTATTTGCAGTTTTTTAAGGAATCTCCACACTGTTCTCCATAGTGGCTGTACTAGTTTGCAATTGAAGAGTGTACATTTTGGTGATTATGAGATTCCAGATCTTATTTAAACCTCCTGTTTTAAGCTGGCTTCTTCCTACATTCATCATTTCCTCATTGTTTCCAGGTGGGAGTAAAAGTTCAGGTTCTGGGAGTGGGGGAAGGACAAAGCAGAAGTATGTGATTTTTAACACATACAAATGACTATACATAAAATAAGCAACAAGGATTTACTGTTGCTTATTTTATAGAACAGGGATAATGCCTGAAATTTGTAATAACCTGTAATGGAATATAATCTGCAAAATATTAATAACTGAATCACTATGTTGTACAACTGAAACTAACACAGTATTGTAAATCAACTAAATTTCAATGAAAACAAACAAAAAACATCCAGATTCTCTACTTGGTCTTTGACATCTGATATGGGGAAGGCGTTTCTTGATATGAGAGATGGGAGTGACAATTCAGCTCCTTGTCAGATCTCTGATGACACTACCCTAACTGGGAGCTGTAGGAGCACCTAGATATAACTCCCCACGTGGCACCACAGAGGAGGTGGACTTGTCATCATCATGAGGTTTGAAAGTCCTGAATCTGCACTAAGTTATTTCTGACTTCACTCCAGCTGGGAGAGGAAGAAGACTCCATTATTCCCAGGTGGGATGGAAGTCCTTTGTTGACATGAGTGAAGGTGGAGACTCAATTATTTCCTACGATGTTTGGCTGGGAATAGAAAGAATTGTCTAAAACTTTCTGTCATGCTAAACTACTTCTGGTGCTTTGAATAGAAAGAGTTGGTATGGTATTGTGATTTACCATAAGAAATAAATATTTGGTGTCTGTCCTAATTCTGGCCTGCTGCTGCTGCTAAGTCGCTTCAGTCGTGTCCGACTCTGTGCGACCCCATAGACTGCAGCCCACCAGGCTCCTCAGTCCCTGGGATTCTCCAGGCAAGAATACTGGAGTGGGTTGCCATTTCCTTCTCCAATGCATGAAAGTGAAAGTGAAGTTGCTCAGTCGGCCTAGAGCTCTTAAAACCTCTGGACTTTCGTAATGAGAAAGAAAGTTGTCTTGATATTTCTAAGAAACCCCTTTAAGCACACTTGACTTTCTGTTAATAAGGTGACTTTTGGAAACCATCTGAGGATGGGCCTTGGTTGGCAGGGAAACCAACCGGGTGATCAGAGGATTGAAACTTCAGGTTCCATCCTTCTGATCTCTGAAGAGGTAAGAAAGGCTTGAAGTTGAATTGATAGCCTGTGGCCGTGAGTTAATCAGTGTGCCTTTGTATCCAAGTTTCCTCAAAAACCTAGGAGAATGGGGTTTGGAGAGCTTCCAACTTGGTGAACCACAGCTCTTCCACATGCACCATGCTGGACTCCAAACTCCACTAGGGTCTAAGCTGCTTTGTTTGGGATCTTACCCTGTGTATTTCTTTATCTGGTTGCTGTGTAATAAACTGGTAACCTAGTCAGTAAACTCTTCTTGAGTCCTGTAAGCCTCTCTCTCAAATTAATCAAACCTAATGAGGGAGGCATGGAAACCTCTGTTTTATAGCCAGTTGGTCAGAAATGCAGGTAAAACTTGGGTTTCCAATTAGCATCTGAAAGTGGAGGACAGTCTTGTCAGTTGTTGCTCTTGTTCAGTTGCTAACTTGTGTCCGACTCTTCACAAGCCCATGGCCTGCAGCACGCTCCTTTTCTCTCTTTCAGTCTTTGGCATTTCCAGATTGCTGGCTTTTTTCAGTTCCAAGTCTTTGATACGTAAAACATAAAGAAACCCCTTGGGAACTCATTCCTTGGGTCCAGTAGGCTCCAGCTCTTCTGCCTTTTCTCTAAGATTTCCATCTTCTTATATTTGCTTTATACATAATGTTTAAGGACTTTGGTCATATTCAGTGGGAGAATAAGGATTCCTTCTTCCTACTTCCCATGTTTGCTTGTTTTTAGTGACTATTTAAAGTTGGTCTAATTAAAGTTAAAATTTAAATTATTAGCATGAATTCTATTGTTTATTTTTATTCATGCCAGTGTTACAAATAAATACCAAACCTATATACAAATCACCAACATTACACATTTGGTATTTTGTGGCTTGCATATGTGTGCATATAGCTTGTATAGTATGCATGTGTTTATTATCAAAATGAAATGCTGGATGAAACTAACTTAAAAGTTTTTACTTTCATTTAATTATTGGTATATGTACTTTCTACTAACATACTCTACTTTTGGTTTACTGATAGGGAAGGAAAGATTGAAGGGAAAAGGTCCTATGTGTTGTCTTTCATTCTGTATCATCATTTTCAGCCTAAATGATTGGCTAATACAGAGTATAACCAATAAGAAAGATTACGTCAGGATTTCCTGGTTGTTTGTATTTCTTAGAACATATTTATTTTCATTTTGTGTTTGATGCTTGCTCTAGATAAAATGGTAATGTGGCCTCTTGGGGCTGTCTGTGCCCCTTCTTAATCACAGACAAAATATATTTACATTGTACTCACTTTATTTCTGGCTAACCTTCCACACAGCCTGGGTCAGCCAGAGTTTTGTGATCATGGGGCATCACAAATGGGATGACAGAAATGGTACATATTACAAGCATGTTTTTTCTCTTGCCATGCATATTCCTCATCAAATTTCACTTAAAAAGATAAAGTCAATACAATGTTTAAGACAGTGACTGCATAAGTATGGCACCCTTCTGAATAAGAGTCCTGTGCAAAGGCACAGGTCGCAAGCATGCAAAACTGTTCTTTGTTCCTAAAATCAAGTTCTGACCATTGTACTCAATTACACAAAAATGCTGACAAACCTCTGCTACTGTCTAATTAGTTCAGATACCTTACCTTGCATTGCAAGGTCCTCTCCAAGCTAGTCAAACTCTGTTTTCCTGTGCTCACAGCCACCTCATGCTTGCTATACCCTGGCTATCCTGAATGCAATCTGATATTTCCTGTCTGCACATTTGCTCACACTCTTAAAGATATACCCACCTTTCAAAGTACAGCATCAGTGCCCACTCTTGTTCAAAGTCCTCTTGGATTTCCTTTCCTTTTGCCCCATTAAAGTAAATTACACTTTTCTTGAACTGCAGAACACTTTATATCTACTTCTTATTAACTCTGTTATGTCCTATCTTGTATCATTGGTATATTTAAGTAAATACCCTAATCCATTCATTAAAAAAATGAAAATATTTGGCAACTGGCTTGAGAAATAGGGTTTGAAGTTTATTTTTATTGTCTGCCTCATTTCCTTAGATTCAACCTCACTTCTTTCCAAGTATCAAGAGTTTCAGCAGACTAGTTCAGGTTTGTGAATTCACACCACTGAAGCTCTGGTTCTAAATCTTTTTCAATGTGATCATTATTCCTTCTTTCTCAAGTCCAAATTGGACTGAATCTGCCAAAATCCTAGAACCAAAACTACTATACCTACTTTGTCTAGAAAAAAAGAGGGTTCAGCTTCACATTTTAAAAAATATTCTTTTTATCATTTTAAGGTTAAAAAAAAAAAAAACACAAACCTCTCTTCTTCTAGTATGACATAATAAGATGCCTCTATTGGGGCTTTCCAGGTGGCACTAGTGGTAAAGAACCCGCCTACCAATGTAGGATACGTAAGAGACACAGGTTCGATTCCTGGGTTGGAAAGATTCCCTTGAGGAGGGCATAGAAACCCACTCCAGTATTCTTACCTGGAGAATCCCATGGACAGAGAAGCCTGGCAGGCTATGGTCCATGGGGTCACAGAGTCGGACATGACTGAAGCAATTTAGCATGCACACATCATACAAGTTATATTTAATTTCTGGGGAGAATACTGCAAAATCCCATCGTGTTTTATTTGTATTTTGATAGCTTGCATACAGTAGATATAGAAATAAGCAGGTGGCTAAGTCTGCTTATCCTGCTCTCATCTCTCTAAGAGCTTGGGTCCACAACAACTTAAAACCTGCTATACCTTCTAAGGGGTCACCTGCGTACTTCACATCCCCAGCACATGTGTTTCTCATACTTGAGGGTGACATATAGTATATATGATATATGAATAGGAAGTTTCATGATGGTATGCATTAGCATTGTGAAAATGTTTATGTCACTGTTTCATGTTAAGTGCCATGGAGCCCTTTATAACATTAATTTTACATTTTTAGAGTCATACATGGTGATGTTGAGTTTTCTCCCTATGCTGGATTCACCCTGAAAGGTATCATTACTTCTAACATAACACGATAAAGACTTGAGAAAAGAAAATTAGAAAAATATGAAACAAAAAATAGATTTAGTTTCAACATCTAGATATATATGGTTGATGTAAAATATGACATAATTGCAACATTGCAAATGAAGGTTGAAGCTAAAGTATATTTTTATATATCAAAGACATTGAATGATGCACATTATACAGTTCTTAACTTTGAAATTGTATAATTTCATTGAAATTTGAACTGCTGGTGTTCAGTGGAATTATATCCCAAATGAGATTATCACATTATTTTCATAAATTTATTTGAGCTCAAAAGTCTTCTGTTCTTCTCCATTTTGAAAGTGAAAGTCACTCAGTTGTGTCTGACTCTTTGTGACCCCATGGACTATAGGCCATGGAATTCTCCAGGCTAGAATACTGGAGTGGGTAGTCTTTCCCTTCTCCAGGGGATCTTCCCAACCCAGGGACTAAACCCAGGTCTCCTGCCTTGCATGCGTATTCTTTACCAGCTGAGCCACAAGGGAAACCTGTTTTGTTTTGTGTATCCTCTTAAATGCTTAAAACATAGTAAGTGTTCAAATATATATATTTAAAGTAAGGATAGAAAATTTTGTACTATTTCATGGAGATATACATACAGGATCACACACATGCTTTTGTTGGATCACACACATGCTTTTGTTTTACTAACAAACCAATCTGTGACTTACAGCAGATTCCCTTTAATGAATCTTAAAGAAAAATATTGCAACATTTTTCAATTTTCTAAGTAAGAATATGCTATGACTAATGGATAGAAACATCCTTATTGTCTTGGCAGGTCTAGTCTTATGGTGAACATATTTATATAAGACTTGTATAGACTGACACAATACATTGAGATTTCCTCAGATCGCTAGCTCACTCCATGGATGAAAGCAACCTTTCTATAATAATAGGAGAAAATCAAAAGAAAGAATGCGTTAGTTTGTACAGCTGTGTGGTTCATGTACAGTTAATTGTCAACTATAAATTAACAATGTGCTATTTTCCTCATGTGGCCTATTGTTTGAACATTTTTAAGTTAAAAATAGGAGTGAACTTTATCTCCAGCAAATATATGTGCACAAATACACAATTAGAAGAAACTCATGAACACCCCAGGAAGTTGTTTCTCCATTTCCACCAAGAAAATGTGATAAAATCTCAGTGTTAGGATTTTGGCAGAATTAAGCATCTAGATCTCTCTTCCCTGGATTTGTGAAACAACAGATAACATAGATTATTAATATAAATTTATTTGAAATGAATGGATCTACTCCAGAAGAGCATCATACATTCTGTCTTGGTGAAACATTCTTTTATTTAATGAAAAGAACATTGCAAAATTCCTTAGACCCTTTCTAGACCCTATTATCTGTGATTAGTTGATCTCAACATTCAGGACTAGAAGTAAAATTTGGAAGGTAGGATTCGGAGTCATAATAAATGCTACTTTAGAAGTTTCTGATTCTGAGTCTTCATCGTCTTTCTGAAGATAGAAAAAATGTTGACTTGACTACTGCAATTTATTATCCACTGAAGCCTTGTCTCCTTAAGAGTTATTAAGTCTAGGACTGGCACTTATACTGCAGGACCAGATTGTATTTTTTTCATGAAGATCTTTTTCATTTCTTGTCTCACCAGTGTCAGGCTTGGTAGAGTCAAGTCAAAGTAGGATATGGGCCCACTCTCAATACTTAGCATAATAAAGAGGTCTTCCTATAAAATCTAATCTTGGGACTTGTGTCTGTCTAAATGCTTTGAAACTTCTTTTCCACTGGCACTCTGTCTGGGGATGCTCTTCCAAAGGAGCTGGTAACCCTGTGTCCTGTAAGCAATGGTCTGGGGTTCTAGCCCTTCACTGTGCCTTCAGACAAATTGCTTTCTCTGCCAGTGGTCCATTTCCTCACTTATAAAATAGACTGTTTGTACTAATGAAGTCCAAAATTTACTGTAGCATCACATGGGTTGCATTTGACCTCTCTCATGTCTCCTCCTGATCAGAATGCCCAAGACTATGTAATGTATATTTTTGGCTTGTGTCTGTGGTATTCCTCCCCTCACACACACTGAATATCTCAAAAGCAAGTATCAGGAGGGATGAAGACACAAGCTCCCAAGGTCCCAGTGTTGGGCTTTCCAGTCTGGCAGCCAGTTACATGCAATTATTTTTTAGTTTTGCTAGTGCAACCAAGTATTGATTTGTACATTTTATTTAATTTTAGTGAATTTAAAACTGCTACTCAGTTCATCTGGTAGAAAGCTTAAGCATCTTTGGAGCAACTTGGGTATCTGTGTTGCCTTTGTCAACTTTGAATTTCATGAAATCTAAATACTGATCAATTACATAGATACATATTTAATGTTGGAATTGAGATGTTCTGTTAATCTGACATAAACAGCAGATTTTGAGGACTCAACAAAACTATCTCATTAATAATTTTCATATTGACTATATTCTGACATGGCATTATTTTGGCTATGGGGTTAAAGTATAGTATTAAAATTAATTTCAGTCAGCTTAGTTTTAGGGTTGCTGCTGCTGTCATCTTTTTTTTTTTTTAACACATTGTTGTTCAGTTGCTAAGTCATTGCGACCCCATGGACTGCAGCCTACCAGCCTCCTCTGTCCATGGAGTTTTCCAGGTGAGAATACTGGAGTGGGTAGCCATTCCCTTCTCCAGGGGATCTTCCCTGAAGATTGAACCTGAGTCTCCTGCATTGGCAAGTGGATCCCTTACCACTGACCAACCAGTGAAGCCCTTTCTAACATATGGCTACTATTCAATTTGAAGTTACAGCTGTGGCTCTCATCATCTTTCTCTTGAATAGTACTGTTCTAAGGAAAGGCAAATGTAGATAATACATGTATATCTGGTTCTAAAGAGGTTTGGATTTGGTGGCTAACTTTGAAGATGTGTTTGTTCTTAGTTTTCTTATTTTCCTTATGTATTTCCTCATGGTGGGGGTTTGCAATGTTGGAGAGGATGAAGGTTGGCATCAACATTGATTTAAGATTCCACAGTTAAAAGACCAAGTATCAATATTCACAAAGTTTAGGAATGATTTCCTTTGGATGATTTAATCTTGTCCTTAATTGAGCGCAATGGGGAGAAAATGTCACTCTATCCTGTATATAGATGAGAAGGATGAGTCTCAGAAATGCTAGTCCCAAGCAATGTTATAGAATCCAACATGGAGGCCCTAGGTTCTACATCACATTTGATTGTTAGAGTGGCCGCACATCTTTACAACCCTACTTATTCTGAGTTCACCACAACAATCCCCAACTACAAAGTGTGTGTGCTCAGTTGTGTCCGACTCTTTAGCTGCAGCCCACCAGGCTCCTCTGTCCATGGAATTTCCCAGACAAGCATACTAGAGTGGGTTGCTATTTCCTCCTCCAGGAGATCTTCCTAAGCTAGAGATCAAACCCACCTCTCCTGTGTCTCCTGGATTGGCAGTAAAGAGTATACTCCTGAGCCACCTGGGAAGCCCAACAACCACAATGGAAGTCAACTAAAACTGATGACTAAGTGTTCAGGCTTTGTAATAGGCTTCTGGGGTCTGAATCTGGGTCCATGACTCACTAAGTTGATGGGCAAAGATCCATATTTTTAACCTCTCTCCTAGTTAATCTCTTTTTATTTTTATAATTGTGGTAAAACACACACACAATATATGAAATCTACCCTCTTAACAGAATTTTAAGTGTTGAGGACAGTATTGTTAATTAAATGCACATGTTATACAGCAGGTTTCTAGGAATTCATCTTGCATGATTGAATTTCTATATCCCTTGAACAACAACTCTCCATTTCCCCTTCTCTATAGCCCCTGAAAACCACCATTCTACTTTCTGCTCTTCTGAGTTTGACTATGTTAGATACCTCATATAAGCAAAATCACATGGTATTTGTCTTTCTGTGACTGGCTTATTTCACTACCATAATGTCTTCAAGTTTCATCTCTGTTATAACATATGACAGAACTCCTTTTAAAAGTTGGGATTATAGTACACATAGTCTGGATTAATTGTAAAGACAAAATGAAATTAATGCAAAAGGTTCTTCATTTTATTTTAGCTTTTAATACTTTCAACAGTAACTTCTAGAGACATCTTTGATGATCCAGTGGTTAAGACTCCATGCTTCAGATGCAGGGCCGTGAGTTCGATCCCTGGTCAGACAATTAGGATCCTACATGCCATGTGGTACAACTGGAAAACTAAAAACAAAAAAAACAAAAAGAACTTCTATGCAATGTGAAAAACAACTACTAAATAACATTAGATGGGAAAAAAAAAAAAAAAAAGTACATTCTAAGACTCAGAGGGTGTACCCACACTTTTTAAAAAGAGCAAGAAGGCCTTAATGTCCCTCTAACTTGAATAAACTTTAGACAGTCTTCTTTCTGACTGTATCCCCTGACTTCCTTTTTCTTAGAGCACTTTAGAAAATTTGTGAGTCATTTCCCTGCCCCTTTGAAACATGTAAAAAACTTAAGAAAAAAAAAAAAAACTCTTGTCAGTTTTAATACCCAGGGATGTCTTTCTTAAGGATCTGAGAACCATTGCTTTGAATTACAAGCATAAGAAAAATAGCACCCCATCTCAGAGGCCCGGTGGGATAGTAGGAGTCTTACTTTGATAGGCACCAATTAGCAAACACAGATGGCTTAATCACGGAGAAGAACATTAGCAAACTCAAGAATAACTATACTCCAAACATTTCATTGGTAGACCTCTCCCAAAGTCCTCCAGTACTTTTCTACCAGTTCAGCCCACTTGCCTTTGTTTCAGAGCTGAGTTGAGTTCAGATTTTACTTCTGGCCTGTGTCCTCTACTGTTATAACCTTGAATAAGTCTTTCTTGCCTATTTAACTTTGTCTGGTGCAACTTTTGCTTTAACAAAAAGATATGTTAATATATAAACATTCCTATAAAAATAATACTGCTAATAAATTAAAATTAAGGACCATTAT